>JACEGR010002641.1:0-123133 GCA_014170235.1 Listronotus bonariensis | reverse complement strand
ATAGTATAAGAAGAGGAGAGTTTTTGCATAATCTTTACTTTCCAGTCTCTTTCGGTTTTACCGGAAATGACCTAAATTTTAAATTTTTAAATGGAACACCTTGTGTATCTTATCATTTTGGATTCCTAAGATAATTCTAAATGAAAATGTGACAATTTAAAAGGTTTTGAAGCCTACTTGATTTTTTCTGAGCCATTTTTAATATGGCAATGATTGGACCGAATTAATCCAAGGACGCCAGGTGATGTTACAAAAATACAAATGCAAAGTTTTAGTCACTAGTATGAAAGATAGAAATACAGGAATTTGGCAAATTGACATATTCGTGTCTTACCATGATTTTTGAAATGGCAACCCTTTTTAGACAAGCACTTTTCGAAAATAGGATTTTTGTAGAATAAAACGATCGCAATTTATTTGCAATCGGATTAAAAATTAGCACATAATTAAAGGATCATCTCCACCTACATGCAATTTTACAAATGACTCTCACAAAATTAAGTAGGCGTAACAACATCTAAAATTTTCAAATTTCCATTTAGAAATGTTTTAGGAATCTTAAAAGGTTAAAACATACAGGGCGTTCCATTTAAACATTGTAGTAATTTCCGGTTAAACCGGAAAAAACAAAAGTGAAAAATATGCTAAAACCGTATGTCTAATACTCTAGAAGTAACGGCTTATCTAATAGATTCGTTGACACCCGGTATTAGTCAAGATTAATAACAAATTTAGTCAAAATTTTAAATTATTATTTACAGGTTAAAATTAAATATAAATAATACATGTTAAAATCATGATGAAAAGTACGTTTTTTTACAAAGTGTTGGCTAAACTTGATCTAAGGATAGGACTTCTCTGTAAAGAAAAGAGATATAAATGGGAAATATGTAGAAATCAAGCTTAACATTGCCTCAATCTTGTGTATCTCCCACTGTTAATTCAATTGGTTTGGAGGGGTAAGTCAAAGCGGCATTATTTTGGAAGGGTACGTCAGCGGTATACGCAGACTACAGTAAAAGCAGAGGAACCGGTAATTTGATCGGTTTGAAGCGCCACAGATGATAATGCAAAAATGTCACAGTGGGGAGGTCATGGTGAGTTCTGGTTAGTTAATATTTGTTTTTTAATCCTTAATAACGCGAATTTAAAAAGAAGATTTAACTTACCAGAGCTAACCATGAGCCTTCTCCCAATGTGACAGTTTCGCATGATCGTCTCTGGCGATTCAAACCAATCAAATTACTGGTTCCTGTGCTTTTACTCTAGTCTGGCATAGGCGTGTCTCGCGTACTCTGAGCGAGTAGCCTAAATTAAAGACACGCACTTTTTTAATGAAGGGGAATTCGAGGCCATGTGGGAAATATTCCCCTGACTATTCGGCAATTTTCTATTCTGATTCAATATACAATAAAATGTTTTTATCCTTACGCTCTTCATAAGACCTAGACCCAAGGTTTCCGTTAGCTAATCTGTATATTCTAGCTACCGAGCTACGTTAACAACTCTAAAAATATACTTAAAAGTGCTAAGAATCTAATATGACTGTCTTACCCAATCCCTATTAAAGCACCCTATACAACTACTTAAAACAGATAACCCAACTTTTAAATTCCAAAGTGTTCTTTACATGTTTTTTAATATTCTTAATGTTGAAAATAATAAAAATTTACCTGATCATCTAATTGTAGCTCAGTAAAAGCTGGAATGTACTTTGCCCATTCTACTAATATTAATAACTGCTGTTTCATGGAGTCGCATATGTCATTTAGGTTTGCTTGCTGTCTTCCTGATAAATCGTAATCGTTTACTGGATTTGGTCCCATTTGCTAAAAAAACAAAGTAGTGTTGCTAAACTTTGTCTTAAATTTTTGTTTATTATTTTCAAAAAAGCCCCCAACAGTAAAAAAAATAAATAGAAAGAACCCAAAAACCTAACTTTAAAGCAATTTTCAAAGCAAAGTCAGATAGTTAATCTTTAAAATCAACTTCTATGTTATGATTTTCTCCGTTTATAACACACTTTACTTTTCAAATCAGTTACAGTAAAAATTCATTTTTGTTTCATGGTAGAATATTTTTTGGACTGAATTGTTTAAATTGTCCCCGGCCGCTGATTACTAACTTACTTCTAAAGCTGCTCCTACTTGTCTTGATAACATTTCAGCATTTAATAATGAACTGACCGACAACCCATTATTTTGATTGTTTTCTTCATAGCTTGGTCTTCGGCAACTGATTCTATCTCTTTCATTTTGAACAGCTAAAAAATAAACAAGATTAAAAACGAAAAACGACTCTTACGCTATTTCAAAAATTCTACTATTCTTAGAATAAAAATTAATTTGGTGATTTCTTCCAAAAACAAATAATACAGGGTCTCCCAACGGGAACTGCTGCGATCGATTTCTCAAAAAGTACGCTTTGGGAGAATTTGAAAATTTGGTAACATTATAAAATCAGTGGGGGACATATAACTAAAATATTTTAACAGCTCCACCGCTTCCGGTTATACTGTAAGTTAATGTCAACTTTCTTGTTTTAAATGGAACACCCTATATATATTATTTATTTGTTGGATTCTGCGTAAAATTCTAAATATAATTTAGGTATACTCAAGTCCAACCGTTTTTGACTTATTTTAAATTTTATGTCAAAAATGACGTTTGCAAGTCATTGGGGTTGGGTTTTTGTAGAGAAAGAACTGCTTTAGTAGGCTTTACTCATATTTTCACAATTAATAAATGCAGAGTGGTCAAAAATAATCGTTAAAAATTATAATCACAAAAACCTTTAAAGTCCATTTTTAAATGAAGACCGCCATCTTTTTAACCTTATTCTATTAGGCATCAAAAATAAGGATAGGTTTGTAAAATAACATTGTAATACTGCTATCAAATTTTCTATTTTAAGCAAATAGCTTCTGCGTAGGCAAATGCGTTCTGCCTAAACAAATGGTGTATTTTCATTTTCAAATGCTATCTGCCTAGTCAATAAGCATTTGATCCTATATGGAAATAGAAATATTTGCATAACCAGACGGTCAGGCAAAATTGTCACATTGGTCGGGTCATGCTTAGTTCTGGTTAGTTAAATATATATATTTTTAGTTTCTTAATAAAACAAATTTCAAAAAATATATTTAACTAACCAAAACTAGCCATGACCTGCACAATGTGACAGTTTTGCATGACCGTCTATAGCGCTTCGAACCAATCAAATTACACTTGCTTTTGCTTTTACTGTAGTTTGCAAAACACACTGTACGCCCAATATGTTATTAAATACATTAGTCATTTGCCTAACAAGGACCACGGCAAACAAATTTTAAATAATTTTTTTAAAAGTTATTTGCCCAGGCAGAAGAGTGACGTAAAGAAAGCGGAGGGCTACAAAGTTGTATATAACATATTTTCCTTCATGGTTGGTTAATTTATTCTTGGCTCTGGTCCCTTTCTGTCCTATTTACCAGCACATTCGGGGAAAATCTGGATAGTCGAGCTCGTAGCTCCCAGAAATTCCGGATTCTTTCACTATTTATTTAATCTTGAAATTATGAAGTGGCATGCATTTCGACCATCTTCCCTGGAACTGCTACTGGTATCGCGCATAACCGGTTTCTTTCAGTGCTGACTCCCTCCCCCGCGATGCCCGCCACCACTCTCTTCCAATGCCCTACCACGATCGAGAACGAACGGAAACTCGATTTTTCTTCTTATTATCTAAGCTTTGCTATTTAATAGGTCTCTATGACGCTTGAGTAAATCCCCATTTACCATCGTAGGCTCCCCTACTATAACTTAAAAATGAGAAAGAAAATTGCCAAAACTTGTTTTAGTATTAAATTAATATTAAATATAAAAAATTACCTTCTTTTTTTCATACCAGCCTTGAAACATTTTCGTAAACGACAGTATCGACACTGATTTCTTTTATCTTTGTCCACTACACAATTTCGACTAAATCTAAAACAAAAACAAATTAATCTAATTTAAATTTAAATATATACATACGTATATACAGGGTATTCTCTAACAACGGTACGAAACTTCAAGGTGTGATTCCTTATGTTATTTTATAAACAAAGTTTCTATAAACATATGTCCGAGTTGCTTCCTTACTGAGATAAAGGCGGCGTTGAACTTTAAGAAAAAATAAGTTTTTTCCAAATATTTTTAATATGCTTAGGCCGAATTAAATAAAATTTGGTATATTTATTTAAAGTAATAAGGCGCTTATTGAGCCCTAACCAGATTGTTATTGTTGGGTCCAGTGGCGTCTCAGTGGGCACCGCAACTTATATTATTGAGAGAAAACTAACCACTGAGTTTTTTGACGTTTTCATATTTTTCTATAATTATATTATATATACTATATATATTAGTACAACTTTTTGTCGCTTGTATTTTTTTTTTGGTATCGATCTATCGAAAAGTTTTAAAGCCACTTTAATTTCTTCTTAAAAGTACCCATAGATGACATTGTAAAAAAACAAAATTTAAAAATAAACAATTATTTGCTTTAAAATAAATGATCAGTCGTGTATTATATTAAAAATATCCATTTTCCTTATCTACTAAGGTCAAAATTGTTAATTTTTTAATTTTGGATTTTATTTCATGCTGTTTTGGATACTTTTAGTACCACTGTACCACCTAAAGTGGCTTATTTTTTTTTCTTAAAAACAGGGCGAAATACCAAGAAAATACAAGAGACCATAAAGTCGTATTATTAATTAATTATATATATATATATATATATATATATATATATATATATATATATATATATATATATATATATATATAAACTAAAAATGTCAAAAGTCAGTGGCGTACTTTTTTTTAATAATATAGTTGCGGTGCCCACTGAGACGCCACTGGACCCAATAACAACAATCTGGTTAGGGCTAAACAAGCGCCTTATAACCTTTAATAAATGTATCGAATTTTATCCTAATCTTCAATGGATTTTCTTAAATTTTAACGCCCCTTTTTCAGTAAGGAAGCAACTCCGAATATATGTTTATGGGGACATTTTTTTATAAAATAACTTAAGTAATCAAACATTAAAGTTTCGTACTCTGGTTAGAAACCACCCTGTATATTGTATATTTTTAAAGAGAACAACAATTCAGTATTCAAAAGATTCCCAATCCTAATAAATTAAATAAAAACTTGATAGATTTTTCAAATTTTGGCCTACGTAATCAATACAACTAGCAGAATCCAAAAATAAACAAAAAAACAAACCAAGCATGTTTTTTTAATTTTATTTTAATGCATGTATATCTAATTAGCATATTATATGGTTATTAATAAATGGAAAATAAAAATAAATTAATTTATTTAAATTAATAATCTTGTTTGGTAGAAATAAGTACTCTCTGTTTACCAAATGAAGAGTAAATTATTTTAATTAATTAAAAGGTATTTTAAGCTTGATTGACAATTTAAAAAAAAAACTTGCTTGGTAGGCCAACTACTTAAATCTTTATTTAAAAATATTTTGGCATAATTACACAGCTCCACAAAATAAAAAAATTTGGTGGTCCGAAAGACAAGACATGGTATCTTTTTGTTTTTAGGGTCGCTAAATCTGAATCTGGGGTCGGTTTGCCCCCATCAGGGCCAAGGGTCATTTAAAGGTCAAATCATCAAAATTCAACAATATAGACCACAATTCTAGAATCTTTATGCTTTTGGGGTCGCTGAATACGAATCCGAGGCCAGTTTGACCTCATCGGGTCATGGTCAAGATTATTTTAAGGTCAAATTATCAAAATTCATCGAAAATTGGCCACAAAAGTGATTTCTTTGTTTCTGAGATCGCTAAATTCGAATCCGGGATCCAAGTTGTTTGCAATCGTCTCATCAAAATAAGAAAGAGTTAAAATAAACATATTATGTTTTTGGTTTAAGTAAATATCGTAAATATTTTTTACCCAATTTGGCAATGTTATTTATGGAATTAGAGGGCCCATTTAGCCCTAACCTAATTAATTTTAATAAGTGCAACGGCGTCTTGAGCGGCAACTGAATGAATATTCTAACGAAAAAGGTACGCCACTGAATGTGAAAAATGTGTGTTAAGTTTTCAATTTTTTTAGATTAAGCAGATAGAAAAATAGATTTCATGTCTCCTAGCAACTTTTTTGGCAAAATTAATATTTTTTAAAAGTATGATTGGTACAATTTTTAACTTTTTTAACCAAAACATCCTAAAAAAAACAAAAACTCCATAGTTTTACCTATTTTGGAAATTTTCCAGCAAATAGTAATTTTAGCTAAATTAAATTTTTTTAGTAAGAAATACATTTTTCCCCCAAAGCAACCCGTAAAAATAGAGAAAATCGCTTTAAAATCGCACAATTGTAATTTACCTTATTGCACATGTCTAGAACACAAAAGAATCATTAAGGTGTTTTTTTTCTTTTAATAATGACGATTTATAATTACGTATAAGCAATTATGTAAAAACAAAAATAAGTATCTACTTAATTAAATAAGGTTTATAACTCGTGTTTTTACAATTTAGAAAGGTTTTTTTTTTTTAATTTACACCCTGTATCTTAAGAACGACAATTTTGCGGAAAAATATTAATATAATTTTTTTTCCATGTTTTAATTAGGGGATTCTACCATAGCAGTTTATCACAGTTTGCAAACACCCTGTATCTATGCAACTAGAAAAAGAAGCAAGATAGAAAGAAGAAGTACAATTGACAGCATTTTTTTTTTAGCTAAAGGTCGGACTTTTTCTTTGAATATAGAAATGATTTCGTTTTGAAAGATTGGAGGTAAAAAAAATTGTAGTAAATAATGACTGGTGTTTTTAGCAAAGGTTAGCAAAAGACTAAAAATATTTACTATGTTTTTTTAATTATTATTTTTACCAAAATAATTTAATTTTTAACTGCTTGTTTATTGCGTTATTGTTTTCTAATTATATGCAACATAGATAAATGATAGATATATGTACATACATAGATATTCTGGCTGTACAGCGTACAGTGATTGCGATGAAGTTTTTATATGACGCTAATAAATACTTTGCAATAACAATATTTAAAACTAAATAAAATATCATAAGATTGTTCAAAAAAAGTCTTCAGTGTGCTTCCTAAGTAATGGGCCAAAATTACATCAGCACAAAAGATATTATTGAGATACGGGGTGTCATTTTGATAATATTTGATATGTTTCGGATATTGTAATAAAACTTTATATTAGGAGGTTTTTGAGATGAGCTATTCATATCTGGTGTGAATGTTTATGCGTTACCTAGAGGACGCTGCCTTGACTACTTTAAATTTCTCTAAAATATCGCAATTTTTTTGTGCTCACCTGTATGGGCCGTATGTACCGTTTGAGTAAAATATTGAACTTTCCTATGCTTTTCTACATAAAAAGGTATACTTTGTAAGGATTGCTCTAAGCAATCATTTTCGAGGCATTTGCTTTTAGACACCCACGGTACGTTAGTATTTAGGCTTTAAGCCTTCGTGGTTTGTCCAAAGATAAAAAAAGTTGTTTAACACTTAAACTGAAAAACTTTTTCTTGAAAAAGTTGTACCGGGTCTTGGGCGCCAAGTCAATGTTTTATGTTTCTTAGCACTTAAAAATAATTATAAAATAAAATCCAAAAATCGACGGGACATATCTGCGAAGGGTAGTTGTACGCCAGACCAGAATATACAGGGTGTGTAAAAATCCGATACCCCATCTTCGAGCACTTTTTGGAGAAAACATTTATGGTAAAAACAGATCATCGCTATCGCGAAGCGTTTCAGAGATACAGGGTGATTCTCGATTTTTTCACTTTTTGAAAAGGTCCTGTAGCTTTGTTGTTATTACAGATACGAGAAAACTAATTGTACATTATACAGACACTTTTTTCCGTAGAATCCAGTGGCGTAGCCAAAAAATTTTTTGACCTGTCATTTTTGACATATGACCCAAACATGTTTTTTTATTAGGGACACCCTATAAATGATTAGGTATTTAAATTGCTTGTTTTTTCTCAATTAAATAATATATCATAGTAGGTGGTTTAATAAATTTTTACGTCAAATATTGGAAAAATTATGATTTTAAAGACGCATTGCGGCTTCTATCTGTTTTTTAAATTGTTTTATATTTTTGTTTTTAAAAGGAATCTGTCATCCCTTAGCTCAGGAGACATTTCCGTAGAAAAAAACAAAAAATTAGTTTACAACAACAATAATAAACAAGTTATATTAATTAAACTTAAAAATTTATCAAGTTTTTTTTAATTTTTGATTTTTTTATTTTTTATGAATCCATGTCAACTTTACCAATAGAGCAAAAAAAAAATTAAGTCCAAAAAAAATCGAAAATTTTTTGTTACACCCTGTATAACTTTGATTTTTATTTTTTTATACAACATTATCATACTAATACAGTCCCAAAATTTTTTGCTTCAAATTCATAAATAAGGACTCTATGAATTTTTAAATTTAAACATAAAAATAATTATTTTTTAATTTTTGGGACACACTGTATCATTTATATATATATATATATATATATATATATATATATATAATAATATTCTTTCTTATCATATATATTATCCACCATAATTTCATCCTTATATATTCATAAATAAAATTGTAGGAAATTTTTAAAGTTAAAAATAAAAAAAATTATTTTAGTTTTTTGAGACACCGTGTATCATTACATCATATATATTATTTACCAAAATTTCATACTTATATATTTATAAATAAAGTGGTAGGAAATTTTTAAATTTTAAAATAAAAAAATGCGTCTTTCAAATCATAATTTTTACAATATTTGACGTAAAAAATTTATTAAACCACCAACTATGATATATTATTTTAATCAGAAAAAAACAAGCAATTTAATTACCCAATCATTTTATAGGGTGTCCCTAATAAAAAACATGTTTGGGTCATATGTCAAAAATGACAGGTCAAAAAATTTTCTGGCTACGCCACTGGATTCTACGGAAAGAAGTGTCTTTATAATGTGCAATTAGTTTTCTCGTATCTGTAATAACAACAAAGCTACAGGACCTTTTCAAAAAGTGAAAAAATCGAGAATCACCCTGTATCTCTGAAACGCTTCGCGATAGCGATGATCTGTTTTTACCATAAATGTTTTCTCCAAAAAAGAGCTCGAGGATGGGGTATCAGATTTTTATTATCTCTTATGGTTTCCAAGTTTCCCATAAGGGACAACCAAAATGGGACACCCTGTACAGTGCCTGTCAGATATATGGACGCAAAGAAATTTTTTTAATTACACATTTAAAAGTTACTGCTTTATTTTAAACTTAAAATACAACTGTCAAAATTAAAATGTTTTTATTTGTATACCGGAGAGATACAAAAGTATGAAAATGGTTCAAGAGTAAAGTACCCTTATTTTTCAGAATACATCGAAATATTATTTGGAAAAAGTATCACAAATTAAAAGTAGGTGTTAAATATGAAGTTACAGCTACCTATCTCAAAAACCATTTATATTTATTTTTTGGTAATATTTTTGCGATACCTTATAATCGAATAAAAACGATGCATTTAAGGTTAGGGTTAAACTTTAATAAATTTTTTATTGTTTGAGTTATTTGTTAATACCTACATTTTTTAAATTTAACTACGTTTTTTCTATTTGATTGCAAAAATGTGAGTATTTTTTTTTGTTTTTAATTGAAACTAAAATTTTACATTACATACCCTATTATATCCGATAGAAGGTTGACATTAAGGTGCATAGTTTTCTTTCGAATACAGGGTAGAGGAAATATTACCAAAAATTAAAAAAAAGGTACTTTACTCTTGAACCATTTTTATATTTTTGTATCTCCCTGGTATACAAATGAAGATATTTTAATTTGGGCAGTTGCATTTTGGGTTTAAAAAACTTGTACGCGCACGATTAAAATCGTATGTGTTACATCATGGCAGTTAAAGTGTTAATGCAACCGAACAATGCATTTAAAAACCAGCCTATTAGCCATAACTACGACTGCCTCATCATAAACAAATGTTTAATTGTATTCTCCTATAGATTTTTTGGTGCACCAAACCACTTAAACGCAAATATCTTGAAAACGAAGACCTTTTTTTAAGTAGAAAGCATAAAAGAGTTTAATGTATTACTCGGATGGTACATACGGGGAAGCACAAAAGTTGCGACGTTTTATAGAATATATAAAGTAGTGTAGGTAGCGTCGTATAGTTAACACATAAAAATTAACATTAGGTATTACTACCTCATGTCAGAAAACCCGTGAATACAGAGTTTTATTACAATATTCAAAAAGTATCACATAATATCGAAATACTTTAAAACTATTTTTTAAACTTTAACACCCTGTATCTCAGTTAATATCAGCTTTTTTACTATGGTTAGTTTAGTTAAATCGCAATATTTTATCTTCACAATTCTCCAGTTAAATTTTAGGGACCTCTCTGAATAATCAGTTGTAAAATTTCTCGACTATATGTTTTTGTTAACATTAATGACATCACAAGTTACCTTAAGGTTTACATAATAATTAATTACTATTTTACCTTGAGACATAAGAAATTGCAATTATACACTGGATAATTAACTGACATTTATATGATTAAAAGTATAAATTAGATGAAAAATGTCTGTCATTAAACATTATCAAAAACATAATTTATTATTGTTTTTAATGTCCACTCTTACATAGAATTTTCCCAAAACCCTGAGTATTGTTTTTGAAGATATTAATAATTTATTGACCTGTCTGCAAAATAAATTATTGTTGTTAAAAAAAAATAAGTGAATTAAAGTCGCCAAAGCGATTAAAAATGTATACTTTGTCGCAAAGTTCTTAAGGTAAGAATTTATTATTTTTTTTACTACCAAAAGTAATATACGGTTTTGGTGTAAAAACCATATTTTCATAGTTTTCAAATTATTAGTGTTTTATACATGACATTTGATATCTCATAATTCTGTTTTTGTCGAAAACTTTTGGTCATCAATTCTAGAAATAACATAAACAAGAAAAAAAAAAGATCAAGAATCCCCTATTTTCATAGAATATGAATTAGATTATTTGGACCAACATTTACAATGCCGTGGCAACTCAAACCTAAAGCCTGCGTCCAGACTTGCAACAACTCGCCAAACATTCGTCCAAACTAACCAACCTGTTTCCGCGCTCCTTTGACGCCAAAAAACCAACAAGAGCTAAGTCACCGGCAAATCATTTGCCAAGCCCTTAAAACGACGTAAATTTTGTCCACGTCCAAGTCCGCGCGCTATGTGGCGTGGAGCGGTGCGGCGAATTATTGCAAGTCTGGACGCGGCTAAAAGCCGCGTACAGACGGGTGTAATGCGACCTGCAATGCAACATGCAACGCAACTAGATTCGCACGTTTAGACGGTTGCGCGCTGTAACCTTTGTCGCGATCCATACAGAGTAGTTTTCCAGTGACGCATATAGAGCGCTCCCGAGTAGCTCCGGAGCATTTCTGTTGCACTCTTACGGCGTTCTAGTACCGGAAGAGTGTTATGCACCCTCAACTACTCCGTTTTTCTTTCCCCTTGCCCCCCAATACACGAGCCGTTTTTTTGGTGTTTCGTGCTCCAAACGTCAAAAATTTGTTTTTAAGGTTATTGAGTGATGTTGCAAGAAACAATGCAAAACTAAGTTAAAATGTGGAGGAAAAAAATACTTTAATTAATTAAAGGAGATTTTGGTCGACTCTTTTCTCTTTAAGCAATATGTTAAAATAAAAAAAAGATGTCGCACTACAACCTCGGTGGTCAACATGTTCGTCTCAAATGTGGATAATCCTATTTGTAGAGAAGGTTGCAGTAAGGACATTAAGATCCTTTGTTGTATAGCTTGTTATGTAGCGTATTGCTTTACACACGTCTGTAAGCGGCTTTATACGTATCAGATCACTGCATTTCGAAACACCTAGATGCGCCAAGCAATGTTTTGTAATTTTCAATCGCAAACTGCGATATGGTTCTTTCCTAAACAACATCGATTTTTCTTGACATCGTGCTTACAAACTAGGCCGAAAGGGGCCAGATCCAAAATTAAAAGAAGATCACTTCCCAAAATGGTAAAATGTTATTGTTCCAAAACACCTCGTATAAAAACACGTGTCTTCGCTTTTATACCTTTATTAACAATGGAACGTAACTATGGTTACAACAACGACAAAATCTACTCTTGTCAATGTCTCGAAGTTTACAACACAAAGTCGAATTTATACTGACTGATCCGAGGTTTCCCGTCGCCCTTTTATAGTATGGTGGAAGAGTAAAGAATGATCTAGAATATTCGAGAAATATCGTGAAAATTCCATAGTACATGATGGCATAAAAGTTATTAATAGATAATTCGGGCGTTTTCGGAAACCTTCGAAAGTGATGAAAGAACTTGGAAAAATTAAGGTAAATTATTTAAATAAATTAACAAACTAAATTAAATGATCCTAACTCTCTAAAATTCTATAACCTAAACACATTTTTGAAAGTCTGTAACATTATTAAGTAAACTAAATTAAAAAAAATACAAACATTTATTACTTATACAAAGACATTATACCGTCTTTGTAACCGTAGATTATTAATTTTCAACTTATAAAATTTTTAATAATTCAGTAAATAAAAAAATAAAAAATAACATAACACACATACACACACACAAAACCCTTTGAAACATGATAACATATAAAACCAGTAATGTTTCCAACTTCTGAATGCTAATTTCATAAAATAAAAAATAAAACAGAACACTGGTGCCAAACTTTTTCTGTTGTTTACGTTGTAAAACACACCATGGTTACCTTTTTACTTTAATATTAACTAATTTTTACCTGCAGGTATATAAATGATTTTTCCTGACACTTCTCCTAAAAAAACCTTTACACCCATCGCACGATGCAGCCCCATAATGTTTTCCTGTCGCCCTGTCGCCACAAATTGCACATTGCTGTTGTCCAAGAGCAGAAGTCGGAACTCCACCGGTACCTGCGTGTGAAAGTGTTGCAGTAAGGGCTGCATTGCAAGCTGCTCCTGTAGGTCCGCAGCCACCGGTTGCCGACATAGGCGAGTCGGAGTCTGCTGAAAAAATAAAAATAAAATTGGTACCAAATATTTTTCATGGGTAAAAAACGTAAAATAATTATTTGATGAAATGCTTAAATTTATAAGAAGATAAAAACAGTAAAGATGCATGGTTGACTTAGGTGGCACAAATGTAGTGACATTAATTGTTCCTTTAAGTATCCGTATGCACTATGGGATAGAATATTTATTATTTTGGCCAAAAGCAACTTTGAAATTTTAATGATTCACGCTGTGTATTTCAAAGTAGATACTTTAAACTACATGTACAAAAATTATAAAAGATTTGACGACTTCTAGTCGAGAAACTAAAAAATGTATTTTTAAAATAAATGAAAATCATACAACAAGAATAATTAAACATTAAATGAAAAGTGTTTTAGCTTTGCCGCAAAAATTGCAATAATTTATATTAGTTTTACCCAACTAGACATAAATATATACCATTTAATTTAGTTAGTTTATTGTTGTGTGCCAGGGCCGTAATAACTGTTTGAGGCGCCCTGGGCTGGAATTCCCGAAGCGCCTATTTTCCACCAAAAAAAAAAGGTCTTTTCCTCCGTAGTTATTTTTTTCCAAAGGACTTCACAGAGAAATTAGTCACCAAAAATCCCCACCCGACCTAAACTTTTTTAAAACTCCCCTCTTCAGCGCCTATTACCCCCCTGTCTGGCACCTATTTTTTCATGGCGCCCTAGACTGTACCCCGGTCAGCCTAATGGTTAATACGGCATCGTTGTTAGCCTAGTTTACTAAAAAAGGTAATAAAAGCTATTGTTGTGTTTCCTATGCAAAGTCTCGCGCTAATAAAAATTAAAAAAATATTCTTCAGATTTGAATGGTCATATTTCCAAAACTAATTAGGATAGACATATGAAATGTGGTATTTTTTAAACTATTTTAAAATATCTTTTTGGTTGTATTATAATATAAAGGGTGTTCCATTAAAAAAACATAATTATTGTCGTACCCTGTATATCATGAGATAATTAAATTCCGATTACTGATTTAAAAACTACAGAATTAACTTATCAAGCTGGCATATAGTTTATTTTGTACAATAAATAATAATAAAGTTAAGAGGGTTGTAAAATTATAATTTGATACTCGGTACCCCAGTTCCCCAAAAACCACCTGTAATAATGCATGATATTTTTTTCAATATTTTTCAATAAAGAGCACCTAATTTGAAGTTAGATTAGTAAGTTTCCGAACTTTGACCAAAAAAATTTATTTTTATCCCATAGTGCTATGCAAACCTCTCAATTCAGTCATTGCTTGTGAGTATTTTAAATTATTCAGTGTATCTGCGTAAGTTGGCGTTATATGGGAAACTTTTTTATTATTGATTTTACAAAAAAAAGTTATTCCTTATAAAAATTTCTACATAGTCCAAAACTTAAAATTCGACCATCGGGAGTCATCTAGGAGGTTTAGCCAAAAATGTAATTTTTACTTAGGAGTAAAGTACCTGTTTTTTTACTTATATCAAAAATTATTATTAAGAAAAGATGCTAGAATTAATGATTACTTTTAAATATTGAATTTTGTTTATTCGCATTTTTTTTCTTGTAGTAGCTAATGGTGAAAATTTAGCTTTGTACATAAGTGCAATACATTTCATAATAATAAATTTGATAGGAAAAATATAAATAAACAAATACAAAATTTAATGTACAAACCTAAATTTTCTCGATGATCGCAGAAAAATTCTTTTTTGCAAATAGTTAAAACTTCATATTTAGAAATAATTTTTAATTCTAAACATCTTTTCTTTATCACAATTTCCAATATTAGCAAAATACAGGTACTTTACTCTTAAGCTAACAACATTACATTTTTGGCCAAACCTTGTAGATAACTTTTTTAGTAACATTAATAATACAAAAAGTTTTTCTTATGAAGCCAACTTACGTAAACACACTGTATTTTTAAACCAATTTTACTTTTATTCAGTAAAAACATTTTATTAAAATTAGCGAATTAAGCATTAAAATGCATTTTTTCATCATTTTCTTTTTAATAGAAAAAAAAACATGTATTTTATCGTATTTCTAGGTTCCAAATTACTAGGAAATGTTTTAAAATGTTGTAATTATTTATTGATTTATATCGATTTTAAAATAAAATGTATTACTTTAATTATTAAGCAATAATCCTTGGTCAAATAGTTAGGCTGCTTATTTTATTTTAATAGATCTAATAAGTATACAGTCTTATCAATAAAATTTGCACTAAATGCATTAATATGTTTGTCACTCATTTTTTAGTAATAAATGCAATTTTTCTGCAGTGACTTTGTACCAAATAAACACACAGTATTGGTAACTTTAAATCTGCATTATACAGGATGTTTCCTAATTGCGGTAAAAACAGGGGCTTATTCATGAGCTAATTTATATAAAAAAATTATATGAACTGTTTCCAAGATACATTTTTTTAAAAACTTTGAATTATTATCTTAAATATTCCATATACGATTTTGACGAAAATTGGTAATATTTACAGCAGTAAGGTTCTTATTTAGCCCTAACTCGATTAAATTTATTACGCCCAATCGTGCTTTAAGGGACACAAAAACAAATATTTATAACAAACAAAATGTGCGTATGACTTTTGTGCAATTTTTTTTTTTAAATTGAGCAACTATTTAATACGCCTTTTTGTCTCGTAATATTTTTAAATTTACAAAATTAAGTGTTTTTAAAAAGTGTTTCCATATTTATGGGAGAATGCAATTGCGTGAATTTTATTTTTTCTTGGAAATTAGGCAAGATATAAAAAATATGCAAAATATTTTACACAATCGTGGACAAGTGTAGTCCAATTGTATATTATAATGTGAAATAGTACTATTGCTTTCATATTAAATTTTACCAACTGTATTTCCGAAATTAAGCATTTTTAATATGGTTATAATAGTTATAATATTATAGTATTGCTCTTAAAGCTTTATCGGTTTATAATTATTAGTTTAAATATAATCTTTTATTTTTAATACCTCATTATTAACATTTTGCATTTAATCACGTTTTGCATAAGTTAATCACATGATTTCCTTTAAATCCTTATAGAACTATCAGGCGAAATAAAAAAATAATTTCGCTTTATTCTTTAATTATGCGGTTTGATAATTTTTAAGATCATTTATTTCATTTATAAACAAATGTGAGGGATAATAAGCGTATATAAACTTAATTATTTTTAGTACGTTTTGGAAAATATTTGCTTAATGCTTATCTGTCATAATAATCTGTAGGGTTCACTAAAGTTGTGCATGGACAAGACTTTTAAGATGACCTGATCTACGAGATATGGCTCTGACATGCTGGTTGGGCCTTACGGGGCTGTTCGGACATAAGCACTGATCGCGCCTAAAGGTCTGGACAGCCATACTTAGGGCACTTTATATTGATAATAAATACCCAGTAAGAGGACGTCCATAAATTACGTAAGGTGTTTTTTTATATTTTTAGACCTCCCCATACTCCAATCTCACGTGAGATTTATGGAAATGTAAAAGGCACCATTTCTCAAACCGAAATAGATTTTGCCGTCGAAATAATTTTAAAAAGCAAAACAAAGCCTTGACCCAGAAAGTGATTTTTCCTGGAGAGACCTGCTCAAATCTCATTAACTTTATCTTGTTTCTAGCGGAAGAAAAATTATGAGATATTTGTACAGACCCCTTCTCCCCCACGGTAAGATTAGATGAGATTCTAGTCGACCCTCGCCCCCTCCCCTCCCCCTAAATTTCTGACGTAATTTATAAACTTCCTGGACCCCCTAAGTAACTCCGGTTACCGACTTTTTAAACCAATTTATAGTGCCCAAAGTATATATTCTGGTTAACAGGTATACAGGGTGTTGGTAAAATGTGGTGCCAAACTGCTATGGTAAAATTCTCTTACTAAACAAGAAAAAAACTTTATATAAACATAACTTCGCAACCTTTTTGTTTCAAGATACATGGTATTTTTATGTTTTATTTGTTTTCTGGGAGATTAAATTTAAACAAAATATTATTTGGCTTTTCTCCAGAATAAAATTTAAAAGTTTATTTAACATTTTAAGAAAATTAAAAACTTTTATACATTATGAAGAAACAATTCTGCTCTTACATAATATAATAAAAGTTATTATTGCTTTAAAAGAAATAAAATAATGAAATATTTAATATTAAGTTACTTACAATACAAAGCTTTCAATCTATAAACAAAGGTTCATTGCCAATGAACATGTGTTTTGGTGCATAGAAGACGTCCCTCAACTTATTTTTAAAATGTGTCAATTGGTATAAAAGGTATTATAAAAAAACACATATTTTTGTTTAAATATTTATCACCCTGTAGTTTGCAAACCCAGACGTTTGGAAAAAAAATTATATGAAGTTTTTTCATATTGTTTAGTGTAGAATTAGCCTTTAAAGTTTGTCCGGCCAAGTTGTGAAACACCCTGTATAATATAAATGATGTAAAATTATACTGACCAAGTAAAAATACTTTTAGCAGACTTAATTATACAAAAAAAAGTACTACTTAGACAAAGAATTTTGATTATATATAATATTTATAGGCTACCAGTTATATGTGGCCTGTTCAGTTAAAAAATCATTGTAAAATGTACGTTCTAGACCAATTTTATTAATTTCAATACATCTCTAATTAGCTGTTGCCTGTTGCAACAACAACCTTCACAAGTCAAATTATCAACTTAATAAAAATATATTGAGGAAAATTTTAATCGAAAGAAAAAGCCTTTAATTGATGAGTTAGTTAACATGTTTTAGTCATTTGCGTTAAGTACCATAATCAATTTAAAGTAATAAAAATTGCATATGGTTTTTTTTTATAAATGTTTTAGATAATTATAAAATGGCTATCCAAACCGGGTCAGAAAACAGAGTAAGGATTTCATAGTAATAAATAATCAAGCATTTTCTTATTCCCAATAACATAAAATATCACGTTCAACAAAATCAAAAGGTTTATAGAAAATGCGTGAAAAAGAGACGGTCCAACACGTGTACAGCAGTAGCAGGTAGAGATTTAAAAAAATAAACTTTTTGATTTGGCTGAACGTTTAAACTTAGTAAGTGTTAAAATATTATACAATGGACGAATACACTATACTCCATGGGTAGCAAACCGGTCGATCGCGACTATTAGTCCAGTATCATTTTTTAATCGACGAAGTATGTAATTGGTTGATTGCACTGGCTCTCGTCAGTGAAAAATCGATCCTGGGTCTAAACAACTTGGCCACCCCTGCTATACTCTGTTTAAATTTCAGAGATCTTGATTTCCTACATCATGTAATAATTTGGAAAAATAATCATTATGCAACAACTCTAAGATGCATTATACTTCACAATATTTCCAAGTATCTGTGGGATGCTGAACAGACGACAATTATATTCCGCGATTCGGCTTACCCATCTCTCTTTGCTGGTACCACTGGCGTAGTTAATTTCACTTTGTGAGGGGGGTATATGGACCTTCCAGAATACATATATGCCAACAAAAAAAGGTCTTTGGGTAACAAACGCACAAATGTGCTCTTCATAAAATGTTATCTACCCTATATAACGTGTCGTTTTGTGTATGTAACTACGAAGAAAAAGGACTTCAAAGCATCCTGGGAAGGTGGGGTAATTACCCCCTTAATAACCCCCTCCTCATCTACGCCAGTGGCTGGTACCTAATCTACAGCGTGAATAAAATCCTTTTGCAACAGAAGCTCTCAAAAATGTATGTATAATTTCAAAGAGTATAAAACTCGCGAACGACCATACGCTCAGATTACTTTAGTTTAGACAAATCCTCTTAATGTCAAGCAAATTATTATTGATACAAACAAAGTAAATCCTCACATTCTAATATTTTGTTTTAGCCTTTTGTTCACAACGTATGCTTACACCACTTGTTTGCGTTCTTCTTATTTATATTACACCTTGTAACAATATTACTGTTTTTATTTATTTATTTAAAATTTAATATCTTTTGATCGTAAAATATTACTAAGGTCAATTTAAAGTTAATTTATAAAACATTTTTGTAAACTATACAAAGAAAGTGACGTAGTTAACAAAATGCCGACTATTTTTTTAAATACCTACATTATTTCCAAGAAACGAAGAAACTCTTGCTTATGTAAATGTAAGTTATAACTTGTCACCAGTGTTATCTTTTGCGACACGTGCATAATTAATTACCTCTTAAAAATTCTATTTTTTTATTTTTTGATTGTGTTTTGGGATTTATTACCGTCATTTTATGGGCAATATATCTATTTCTACAGCCACATAACTGTTTAGCTATGGTTTAAAAATATAATGGAGAACTTGGTTACTACTTTCTTTAAACGGTCCACAGACTAGTCAACTTCTCTTCCGACAGATTGTACAATTCAGGTAGATTTGTGGCGTTGTCGTTCTGACAAGTTGTATGCAAGGCCGCTGAGAGCCGTGTCGGGCCCTGGTACAAGTAAAAGTTACAGCTTCCTTAATAATAAAAATCGGTTGTCTGCAAAGTCGGTTTACTGACGATAGTTGAACGTGACAACGTCATAAGAAAATACTGATGGAATGGTTCCATTTTTCAAAAGAACATTAAACAATTTAAACCACATTCACTTTTCACTGCACTTCCTACTTGACGAAAACATGTAAATGTTAACCTTATTCCTAGTAATCCTTTCTTTCCATAATTTTTGCATTTTAATAATTTTCAAAGAAATCTTAGGAAACACTTAACAACTACTAAAAAATATTTATTTTTATAAACCATAAATTATTTAAATTATGCTATTTTTTTTATGTAGGCGCAATATTATTTAAAACGATAATTACTAATTGGATTTTTTTATAAATGTTTGTCGCCATATAACTCCATAATTTTTCAACACAAGTATTAATTATTTAATAACATCTCCCCTTTCCCCGCGTACATATACCTATTTATATTAAAACGACGTTGTTGTTGACCTTAAAAAGCATAATTGTAGTTAATTACAAAAACTAGAAAAACAGACATTATGGATTTTGGTGTAAATAATACATGAACTCTAATTCTATCAATTATCTATAATGTATAGTAGTCCAAAATTTTTACCTTAGATAGGCATTATGAAAAGCACAAAAGATATATGCATAAATATAGTAATCTTAAAAAGATGGTGATATAATACTAGCGGATTAGGTGTTTGTAGATACCTGTAAGATTTGATTTTTTTAACTGTTTTTAAAATAATATGACTGAAAATATAACATTTTCAACTTTATTGGAGGATGTAAATTTACTACAATTAGTCTTACAGCAAAAACAAGTTTTGGAATTCACGTTGTCGATATACAGAATGTCCACGGATGGGGTTTACAAGAGGGGTTTGCAAGAGGACAAATGGAAAACAATTTTTATTTTTTGAGAAAAAGGGATTCTAGATAAAAAGTTTGGCTGGTAAAAATACGATTTACAAAGAGATAATGGTAATTTTGTATACAGGGTATGCAAAAACTGGTAAAACATTATTTTTCTTCAAGAGTAAACTACTGTTATTTTTCATTTTAAGGCAAAGCATTATTTAAAAAAAAGTATTTAGATTAGCATTTTAAATGACTTTATTAATGTTACAGGGAAATTAAGAAGTTTCATAAAAATTATTTATATTAATTTCTTTAAATAAATTACATAAACACTCTAATAATTTGGCTTTAAAACACCAAACTCCAAATTTCAACACCACACATTTTCTAGTGTAAACGAATATGCCAACACGTTTTCGCCAAATTATAAAGTTCTATAAAAAAATTATTATTGTTTTTATCGTTTATAAACTTAATTCTAAATAAATTTTCCTAATGACATACAGTATAGAAATTAAAAAAGGTAATTTGCTCTTACAGAAAAAAAAATGTTTTTCTAAGCCTTTGCAAACCCTGTAGGAATACAAAATCAACATTATCTCTTCGTGAATCATGTATTTTACAGGAAAATTTTTTATAAAAAATGACTTGTTTTCTTAAAATTAAATTTTTAATTCATTTGTTCTTTTGCAAACCCCATCCGTTGACAGTCTGTATAAATGAATTCATAAAAGAACGGAAGATCTTTTAAATATTAAATATTCTAAATAGATTTTTTGGATACCAACATACTTGTGTATTTTGACATTGAGTATTTTAAAATTTATTTGTATTTTTAATCTTTGTGTAGTAAATTAAGCATTATTTTTAATTTATATATTTCTGCTAATTATGCAAATTTTAAAGGAATACAAAAGATATGTTTTTAATTGGTACAGACTTTAAGAAACGCATTTACTTCTTTTAAATTAATTAAATCATTAAACCTATAAGATGTTTTCCTATTAAAACAATTTTAAATAACCATTAAACTTATTTTTAAAGCCAAAAAGTAAAAAAGCACCGTTAAACTTTTTTGTTATTTTTTTTTTTTTTTTTTTTTTGATTTGCTAGTTCGCATGAAAATTCTAGGAACGAAAAGTTATTTTTTTAAATTATTAATGTATCTACTTGTTGCTTTACTGGTTAGTTCTGGTTAGTTAATTTTTAAAAACTAATATTTAAATCCACAAATAGGTAAAAATTTTAATGATTTTGAAGTTTTAGGTAATCACCTGTATTACCTTTATTGTGTATTGATATATTTAATTAAATAATATCAGCCGAAAATATTACTCTTTGAGCGTCGATAACCCAAAAACAGATAAAGACAGACATATAGTACCTTTAACAAAAAATACTTAAAATTGAGCAAAAAATAAATATGGTGTTCCATTTAAAAATGCAACATAAATGGCGTAATTCTTTTGTTTTTCATGCAAATGTTTTTAATACGATTTTCAAATTCCCCGAGCTAAAATACATTGATTGGCTCTCTTAAATTTATTAAAATATATGGGGAATTTATAAAAATATGGGGACAGTAAAAAAATATGCCATTTTCTTCCCCTGTACTTAATCCTTTAACTATTAATGTGAAAATTTACTGATTATTTTACCTATTATAGCCAAAAAACGAAAAAAAAAAAATAAAATAAGCGAATTATCAGGAAAACTAAATATAGGTAGGTAAACATTTGCATTAAACCAAAAATTAAATTTGGCAGACGCCACTATTTGCGGAATCACTTTATCTCATTTGATGCAATAGGTATTTATCTTTCTTTCAAAACATCACATTAGTTATTTTTAAACTTAATTTTGAAAACTTGAATTGACTTTAAAAATAGCAAATATGCCAGTCTTTCCTTGAGTAGAACGCTAAATAATTGTATTATTTAATAGTGTATATTTAGTTTGGTTTCTCCTTGATAACAGATTTATTTACATACAGTGGCTCCCAAAAATTTTCGGACACGACAGAAACTTTCTTTTATATAGAACATATATAATACATATAACTAGGAATTAAATAACCATTTTTTATTTTAATATTTAAGTCCAATTTTTAAATAATTATTTTAAAACAAAACAAACTATAAAAAAATGTCAATCTAATCTTAGAAATTTTAATTAAAAGCTTCGGACACACCTGTTTTGCGACACAAAAATATTCGGACGGTTTAATGAAAGTCGATAAAAAATGAATAAATAATACATATATTTTTTTATGTGAGAAGTATTTTTGTAGTTTTTTTTTTTTAATTTGCAGTAGTCGGTTAAAGTTTATTCAAAGGCAAGTATAAAAGGGCGTTTTTTTCCAAAAAATAAAAATGTCACTTTTGAAAACAGACAGTTAGTAATATTTCATTACAAAAAAATGGAGATCCTTTGGAAAAATTTGATAATTCTTTGCTTAAGTAAAAGTACACTTGATAACATAGAGTAGCGTTATAAACATAAAGAAATAATCCTCCTAAAAAATCAAACCGGCTCTCCAAAATTGTTAAATGAAAGAGACCTAGTCAATTAATTATAAAAGAAGCTTAACAAAGCTTTAAAGTAAGTGGCTTGAAACTCAAAACTTTTTAAAAACCATTGTCACAAAGTAGTGAGCAGGGAAACTATCTGTCTCTATACATCAGAAAGAATAGATATAATGGCTAAGTAGCTTGAAAAAAGCTCGAGATTAGCAGCAGAAATATTAAAGTTCGATTCAATTTTGCCAAATAATATCTTTATCAGTTTTTATCCAGATAGACTTCAAATGGCGTAAAGAAAAGCAAACGAGAAGCTGAAAAGACAAAATGCCTGTCCAACTGCTAACCACGGAGGTGGCCCTGTTATAATGTAGGAGTGTTCATCAAGTGTGCGTAAATTGGTTTTTATTGACGAAATCATAGAAAAACATATTTATTTATACATGTTAAGACAAAATTTTAGAAAATGTGCGGAGAATATAGACATTTTGGCTTTATTTCAATTCTATAAATACAATGACCCCAGCATAGTACAGGTATTGGTCGCGAATGGTCATTTTAAAGTTGCTTAAAAGTGATTAAAATTCCTCCTTGGTATCCAGACCATAACCTACTGGAACACCTGGCATGATTTCAAAAGCCAGATTAACAAAAAAAAACATAAAATATTTAATACAAAAATATTAGAAAATAAGTAAAAATAAAAGAAAATGTAATAAAATTGACACTAATTATTTTAAAAAATGTTCAGTTAGTTTCATCTATGCGTAGGCGTTTACAAGAAGTGGTTAAAAAAGAAGGGGGTCATACTAAATTATAGTTATAGAAAACGAAACATTTAAATTAATTTTTATATCCACGTCCGAATATTTTTGTGCCTAAAAATTGGTGTTTTGCCATTTACTATTTTATATTGACCATTGAAGAAATTATTAATTCTTATTTAAAAGTTTCTGTGTTTTTTAATATCCAAATCTATATTAATTATTGTGTCGAATATTTTTGGGAGCCACTGTAGTTTACGTTACGATTACGTAACTTTACAGAGTTTAGGTGTTTTTCTTCATTTATTTTTTCTATCGCCAAGTATTTAATTTTCATGGTGACCATGGCGCATTACGAACTGCATTGGGGGTATAATTAAAATTGTTAAATTATACAGGGAGCTCTAAAAAACCAGATCCATCAAATGAATGTTACTTCTAATAAAACGCTCTGTATATTAGTCCATTCTTAAGTTAAGGAAACAAAAATAAGGTGAGATTTATTAGAGGATTTACATTGCTAAAATATAAACTGTGCTTATTTTTTTTGGATATTATACAAAGTTTTCAGAAAATAAGATTTAATATTACCTAACTTTAAGTGCAATTTACTTATGTACTTACTTTAAATAAAACCACTGTATATTAGTCCATTCTTAAGTTGAGGAAACAAAAATAAGGTGAGATTTATTAGCGGCCCCTATACCAAAAGTGTTAGGTTTTTAAGAGATTTAAGATTTTAAGATTAACAAAAACTAAATTTAATTTTTCTATTTAATATGAGACAACTTTGTGTTTCTAAATAGAACACCCTGTATATTTTCTAATATTCCTAAAAGTCAATATCTATCTTTTACAAAAATGTAACATAAGTTATGGTTACTGACTGAAAATTTACTATAAATCCAACGTTACAAAAAATGCGGCTACAAAGCTATAGGTCAATTTTTCGGAGGTCAACAAACGCTTTGTTTTTTTTTTTTAAATAGTCATTGCTTATGTTATATTAATGTAAAATGGAAAGATTAAATTTTAGGAATATTGCAAAATATTTTATTATATCCATTTAAAATAAAACAGCTGTCCTAAATCGGAAAAGTACATATTTAGATTTTGTCATGAATTGAAAAATCGTAACTATCCTAAAAACTTTACATTTTTGGCATAGTTGGGGTTGGCATCACTGATGAAACTTATTTTTACTCGTTAAATCAGAAAATAAACTAATATACAAATCCCTGAGCCAGGAATGAAATTTACTTCATGAAAATACCCCTTTTAAAACCTATTTGGGGGATTTCTTTTGACAAGTCTTCCACGAATATTCATACCGTCAAATATGAAAGCGGCGCTTTCACCCAGCCTGTCAATATCAAATTTTGCCAAAAATGGTAAGGGTTACAGTAACGAAACCATAAGGCTCATATTTGACATATATGTTTCGGGTATCGGACTAGGCGGGTTTTTGACTTACCCTGTTGGCATAATGTTTAAAAATTGTATGTAAAATATTGTGGTAAGCTTGCCTAACAAAAAATACGCGTTCGCCCAGTCCGACACCCGAAACATGTTAAAATTGACAGGCTGGGTTAAAGCGCCGCGCCGCCATGATGTTGCATTTAAATTAAGTGAGTAAATTACACCCTAAAGTAGCTAATATTAAATATTACTTTTTACCACTCTGTATAATGTATAGCAAAAAATAAAAATCTAGTTCATGACACATTTTATATATTAGCAATGTTACATAATATACAAAGTCTAAAAAGTATGTAAGGTTGGTTAAATAAGTGCTATACCATTGAAAGTAAGAGTTAAAGTACTGTTTTAGTTTTTTTGGGATGGTCCGCTCTAGTTCTCAACGCCTAAAATATCACAAAAATATTAGCTTCTTGGTAAAGGGAACGCTGATGAAACTTGCCTTATTTTATTCTTACGCATGTTTTCTTAACAAAAACATAGGTTTGTATAGATCTTTTTCTTTTAATACCCTGTATAATTCCTAATAATTTTAAATTATGCTCCTAAGGCACTCACATATGTGATGTAAAAATATATACAGACTGTCGACAGATGGGGTTAACAAGAGGACAAATGGAACAAAAATTTCATTTTTTGAAAAAGAGTCGTTCTTTATAAAAAATTTTGCTTGCAAGAAAACTAGGATTTACGAAGAAAAAATGTTAATTCAGTATACAGGGCTCGCAAAAACTTAAAAAACAAGATTTTTTTTTCAGGAGAGTAAACTACCTTTATTTTAAGTTTTCTTGCAAAATATCATTTAAAAAATGTATTTAGAATATCATTTTAAATGACTTTATTAATGTTTAGTGGTATCAGGTTATTTTAAGTTTTTGCGAACCCTGTATACAAAATCAACATATACTCTTCGTGAATTCTATTTTTTAACAAGCAGAAATTTAAATGAAAAATGTTTTTTTTCGAAAAATTTGATTTTTGGTCCATTTATCCTCTGGTTAACCCCATCCGGGGACAATCTGTACATAATATTAAACCGCTTTTGTAACAGGGACCGAGGCGTTTTTGGGGCGCCACCCTGTATATTTTTAACAAAAAAAACAATACCTTTTTATGGTACTATCGCTAGAAAAATTTCAGGAATTAGTAAATTGGTTTCTATTTACGTTTGTTTAATTAATTCTATTTCCGCCATTTTCAGTCATATTGCTTCATGTTCTAATAAACCAAATAGTATATTTATGTTGATTTTCATTAATAATGTACGATCATTATTAATTAGAATACAAAGCCAGACATTGGGTCAGAGATCAAGATTATAATGAAAATTAAAACAAAATTTTAATGTATACTTATTTTTACAATTTTAAGAAGGCAAATTAGCATATACGCACACAGGCAGGCGCCTGTATTGCTAAGACAATGTTTTGGTTACTGGGACGCTACAGGATGTCCAAGAATATGTAGGCAATTTCCTAGGTTCATGCAGAACACATACATATATAACTTTTATAGTCCTTGGTATGATAAAATATTTTTTAATAATGTTAAAATTGTGTCCTTGTAAAATGTTCGCATTCATTATATAGTTTGTCAGGATCGAAATAGCACTTATACAATAGTCCTCATTATTCTTACACCCTGTATAATTTAGAAACAAAAATAACATTTTTAAATATCTTAAACCCTCTCCCAAATAAACGGGTTCGATATCGATAAATTAAACCTTTTTTACAAAAACTACTTTTGGCTGTAATATGGTTGTATTGAATAATTTTTTATGACGGTTCGACATGGGCTCCCTCTAATCTTATGCATTCTCAAGCTCTAATTATCAAAGAATGTAAAACCCTTTACAATGCTAAAACTTTCCTTTTTATATCACAACAATAAAGCTTAGTTCATATATTTGCGAAATGCGATTTGAGAATTACGAAACGTGTTCTGATTGGTCAGTTTCAAAAGTCGTTAGAAATTGACCAATTAGAACACGTTTCACAATTTGCAAGTATATGAAGTAGGCTTAAAAAGTCCTTTCTGATCAGTATTTTCAATCTATCTAATAGAAGACAAGTGACTAGTGACTATTTTCATATTTTATACTTTTATTGACACTTTGGATACCGACGTTTTTTGCAATTTATAATAATTTTAAAAATAGAGAGCTATCCGCGATCCACTTTGTTATTAGTATTATGGCAACATTATTACGATACATAGAGGTATCCAATAAAAAGACAATTTATCAATATTTTCTCGGAATATTCAAGAGCAATGATCGAAAAAAATATAATTACCAATAATGTAACTCAGTGAAGTTAATGTAGTGTTGCTTAAATAATGACAAATAACATTAAACAATAAATGATGAGTTGATAAGGGTTTTAACGACCCATCCTTTGTTTCCGCACTTGTTGAACAAACCTCTTACCAAAACACAGTTTAGTAAGAACTATCTAATGTTCGGGTTTACTTTAGTACTTACATTTTAAATATTTTGGACTCACTAGGTCAGGTTTTAAATCTAAACAAAAATGTTCTTTTATATTTAAATTACTTACTTTTTAATAAAGAACTCACAAATTAATAACCTTGACACGTTAAAATTGTCACTAACTTTTATTTACTTTATAGTAAAATTTTGGGTTCGTTTCAAAATGAGTAAAAAAATATTAATATCTTAATTTTGGAGACATAAAACTGAAAATATTTTAAAAGTGAGTAAACCAAAGAAAACTAAAAAATATCTTAGGTATAGTTTTTATACGACTGTCATTTATTTATTAAAAACGAGTAATTTGAAATAACAACTCCTAATTAAATCCTTCTGATCTTTGTACCAAGCATAAACTGGTCTATTTTACCTATACAGGGTGCCCCACCGGGAACTGCTGCGATCGATTTCTCGAAAAGTAGGCTTTGAAAAATTTTGAAAATTGAACAACATGATAAAGTCAGTGGGGGACATACGACTGAAATATTTTGACAGTTCTAGCACATCCGGTCATAACGGAATTTATTGTTAACTTCCTTATTTTAAATGGAACACCCTATATATTATTCATTTTTTAGATTCGCCTAAAATTCTAAACAAATTTTATGTATAATGTCCTATAACCAAGTCTAACCGTTTATGACTTATTTTAAATTTTATGTCAAAAATGACGTTTGCAAGCCATTACATAACCATTATTTTTTTCTAAACAAACGCCTTTAATGCGAATTGAGACTGGGTTTCTTATAGAGAAAAACCTTCTTTAGTAGGCTATGTTAATATTTTGACAATTAATAAATACAGGGTGGTCAAAAATACTCGTTAAAAAGTATATCGACAAAAACCTTAAAAGTCTATTTTTTCCAAATGGAAGCCCCTATCTTTTATTACATTATCTTATTAGGCATTTAAAATAGGGGAAGTTTGCATAAGGGTGTTTACTCTAAAAATTTATAGTTTTCGAAAAATTAACAATTTAATTTTATTTATCCATTCCAACAATGCTTTTAAGTACGGGTAGTAGGTACGGTGTAGTTGGCTATGACGCCATTTTGCTGTCAAGGCCAATTAGAAACCAAACTAAGCTAAACTTAAAAATATTGTTAGAATAGATTCGATATTAGATTGTTAATACCTGGAAAAATCTCCATTTTAAGAATAGATATCCTTATACAAACTTATCCTTATGTTTAATGCTTAATGAGATAATTTAATAAAAGAAAGGGGTTTTCCATTTGAATAAATAATAGTTTAAAAAAACTAAAAAACATGCTTTTATATGCAACCGAACTAAAAATTAGAAAATAATTTTTCATTAAAAAAGATTGTCACTTCAGAGTAAAAAGCGTGGGGTGCTTAATATATTAAATGTTATAATTATTATATTTGCCAATATCTATGAGGGAAAAGTTATGAAAAAATAGTAAAATGCACCCCACGCTTTTACTCTGAAGTGACAATCTTTTTTTTAATGAAAAATTATTTTCTAATTTTTAGTTCGGTTGCATATAAAAGCGTGTTTTTTAGTTTTTTAAACTATTATTTATTTTTCATTTTTTAGTTCGATATGCATGTATGTATGTATGTATGTAAAAATGCTCCAGTTTATTCACTAAAAAATTCCTTCGCCATTTTGTCAAGAGTAGCTAATAAAAGCGTGTTTTCTTTAAAGTTCTGAGAAAGTTTGGGATGTTGCCAAAAGATGGCAACACAGGTGTTGCTTTTTATAATATAAAGGAATTTTTTTATCCTGGCGATCCTAACCAGGATAACGGGATACTGTTTGCAGATTATTGCATTGTCATGGGTCCTTGATACGTGTGCAAAGTTTCAAAGAAATCGAATAGCTGGAAGTTGGTAAAAATTAGGCTCAAAGATTCCTTTACATAGATAGATAGATAGATAGATGGATGGTTACAACCCAAGTTAATAAAAGCGTGTTAAAAAAAGACATGTTTTGTCGATATAAGTTTTAACGAAAATGTTTAACCACCCTGTATTTATTCATTATTAAATTATTAAGGCAGTCCACTAAAGATGTCTTTCTTTAAAATGAACCTAGCCCCAATTCGTAATAAAGGCTTTTGTTTAGAAAGAAATAAGGGTTAAAAAATGGCTTGCAAACGTCATTTTTGACATAAATTATGTTTAGAATTTTATGCAGAATCTAAAAAATAAATAATACATAGGGTGTTCCTTTTTAAATTAAGGAAGTTGACACTAACTTCCGATATATCAGAAAGTGGTAGAACCGTCAAAATATTTTAGTTGTATGTCCCCCACTGACTTAATAGGGTAACCCAATTATTATATTAATAAATGTTCATCACAACTTTATTTTTATTGGCTTAACTTTTTAGCTTTTTGATACATATTAGAAGCTGTATTATTATTAAGATTATGAAAGCAGATGTTTTTCTGTGAGAAATTATTTCAAAAATAACTTAATTTTCTTATTAACTTCATTTTGTAATTATTAGTGTCCCATAAAGGCAATATAGGCAATATACATAATATCGTACCAGCCCGATGTTTTTAAATAAGTTTGAGTGGGTTGAACACTAGCAGGTAAAAATTACACAAATAACGCCTGCATCGGAACTTTTAATGATAGAATAAGGGATCAGTCTTGCTTTGTCGTTGCTTTATACCGTCTCCTTTTCCACGCATTGGCAAAAATTGCCCATGGTAACTAGCGCGTATAGTATAACTTAGAAAAGTGTAAATATTAAACCAATTATTACAAACTATAAAAAATTTAAAAAAAATGTTTTTCCATCTATTTTTTGTAACTTTATAATCTTGCTAGTACCTAACAGATATTTTGACAAGGGAATTGGATTAGTTAGGCTAATGTACAGCGTTGAATTCAGGGTTGGGCCCGGGGCGATAAACCCCTGGAACACAAAAATGCCCACCCGAAAAAATTTTGGAAACCAAATTTAATGAAATGGTGTGTGTTTAAAGCATAACTTACTGATTTGTTTGCTTTTTAAAAATGAGGGCTCTTTTACTTTTTTTTCGTAATTTCAGGTCCCCCCTCCTGGGGATATTAAACTCCCACCAGGCAAAAAATGTTGAATTTAACACTGCTAATGTAAGCTGTATCGATTTAAGTTTACCTATAAAATGTGCTCCAAATACTAAGTTAAAAGAAGACACCACATCAAATTTGAAAGACTTAGGTACATATAGTTATGCAAGTTTTAATACAGTATAGCGGACAGTAAAAAATAAGAGCCCGTGAGCGGCAGATCTTCGATATTTTGTAAAAGCTAAATTTTATATGTTACTTGGGTACCCATTAGAGGATATTTTCTTAGTCGTCAGACAGTTTTGATAGTTCCAACCCCTTGGCAGACAAACATTTGGGGAGGCCCAAGGTTCGAAGAAGTCCAATATTTCTAATATTTAACAAGATATAACAAAAGTGTTACGTAAAAGTTGTAGGGTTTCTGAAAAGGCATATCCTTAAAATATTTTGATGTATACAGAGTGTCCCATAAAGAATTTAAAAAATACTAACCTAACAGCAATAACTTTTTTGGGACACTCTGTATATATTAAAATATCTAGGACATGCTTATTTAAAAATCAAACAACTTTTATACATATATAAGATATTTTGTCATATCTGGTTAAATAATAGAAATATTGGACTTCCTCGGATTATTGGGACACCTCAAAATGTTTGTCTGCCAAGGGGTTGGAACTGCCAAAACTCTCTGACGACTAAGGAAATATCTTCTATTAGGTACCCAAGTCACATATGTATATAAAATTTAGATTTATCAAATGACGAAAGATAAGTTTCAATTTATTTACCTCTAGTACCTGGTACCTGCCAAAGCTTCTACCTATGTTGAAAGCATGTGCTGACAGACTTTTCGCTTTTTCAAAATGACCAAGGTCTACCGCTTATGGGCTCTTAGGCTAGTATAAAAGTGCGAATTTATACCTATTACGTATCTAGATAGCCTAGTTTACACCGCCAGGATCAATTTGGTCCGTGGACTAAATTGAGGACCTATTTTTTTAATACACAAATACACTCTCCACAAAAATTATCGCATATGCTCGTTGAAAGAAAGCGATCAAATTTGTGATTATAAAATATTGTAAATGAGTAAGGGTATTATTTATTTACAAATGAGATTACTCCCTCAGCAGCGGATCATACAAGGCGATTAAAAATCATTAATGTCTTTTAAAAGCTTTTAATCACCCTGTAGCACGTATTGTTAATAGCAAATAATAACGGTTACTCGGAAGTTATAGCTTGATCACTTTTTAAGATTTTCAATTTTTTTTTAAATTATCTTGATATGCGTGATGGTCTACCCCATGTAAACAAGAGGCTTATTATGAAAACGAGTCTAAAGTAATATTTTCTATTTAAATGTATGTGGAATTATTTTAAAAATAACAAAGTGCACCAAAACACAGGTAACTTGTTTATTCGGAGAAACTACGTTTATAATTATGTGTTTTAATAACTAATTATTTTTTTACTTAAGTAAACCTTAAACCTTTCTGAGGTACGATATTTACCACACTATTTATATACCGCAATACTTTTTCCAAAATAAACGTAATAAATAATCTTTAATAAAATTAATTTTGCTCCCCACTTATAACGCACAAATTTAAAACTGTCAAAAATCTGTTTCCTACTATTTACTGTATGAATTCTAAATTTTGCAAAAAAGTAGTTAGTAGGGCTGGCAAAAACCGAAAAAACAAACCGGTTAACCGGTTTTAAAAACCGGTTTCGGTTAAAACCGGTTAACCGAATATTCAAATTCAAATTCAAAATATTAAAGAACCGGTATTAATAACCGGTTTTCAAAACCGAAAAGTGTTTTCAAAACCGATACACCGAAGGCGCATTTACATATTTGCCACCAGTAGGCTATTTTTTTTCGCCGCCCCTTTCTTTTCTCTTTTCTTTTCTTTTATTCTGGAAATAATTTTGAAGCCAAAAAAAACAAAAAGGTCCTTACTTTCATTTCTCTCTATTCTACGTACTAGATAAAATTCGAAATCCACAATTTATAAGTACAAATTTTGCCGCCCCCTAAAAATCGCCGCTCCCCATCGCCGAGCTTCAGCCTACTCAGTGTATAAACCGCAATCAACCAAAAACCTATTAATTGATATTCGAAGAACCGCTTTTAGATTTTGGTCCGATTATCCAAAAACACACCGATTATCCGAAAAACCGGTATTTGAAAACCGGTTAACCGATATTCGAAAACCGGTTTTCGGTTTTTGGTTTCCAAAACCGCGGTTAACCGAAAACCGGTTAACCGAAAAACCGGTTTCGGTTGCCAGCCCTACTTTATAGTCATAAAACTCACTTAGTTTTTGTACGACCTATAAAAATAAACATTTTTAATTACATAAAATTTATTATTTTAATAATAATAAACAGATTGAAGAAATAAAATTATTCATCACAAACTGTATAAAAGCCTTTCAGTGAGAAGTTTTATTTCGTTTATTATATAAAAAAATGACTTGTAATGAATTACCTACGTCATTATCATGATATTGTTTTTATCATGAATTATGTAAAATCATCATAACAAGCGGATAATTAGTCTATTTTCAAACATAAATGCACGAGACCCTGTTATACTGATGAAAAATATGCAGATTTTGATGATCGAAAAGAATAATTATTTGTGCAATACTTGGTTGATGATATTTTTTAATAACCATAATTCGAACGACCAAATTATATTCTGTAATTAGTATGTTAATGGTCTTTATTATTGTTTTGTACCAAGAGTAGTGATTCGATATTAGCTTAGGCAGATTTAACATTTTTGACATATTTAATTTAAAAAGTTAAGTATCAAAAATCAATCAAATACAAAACGCTAACCTCACTTTTGTTTGAAAAACTAGTTGAAATGAACAAAAATATGTTAACATGGAAATATGTTTTTGCTTATATTTGTTAAAAAAATATGTTTTAATAACATGAACCTATTATTTAAATAAGAATTGTCTTTGGGCCAGTAATGAAATGGACTTCATGATAAGAACACTTTTAAAACCTTTTTAGGGGGTTCCTATTAACGAATCTACCACGAATATTCATACCGCCATATATAGAAGCGGCGCTTTAACCCAGCCTGTCAGTGTCAAATGTTTCGGGTGTCGGACTGGGCGAACGTGTCACTTTTTGTCGGACAAGTTTACTACAAAATTTAACACGAAATTTTTAAACAGTTCGCCGAAAATGGTATGGGTTTTAGTCATAAAACCATAATGCTTATACACATGGGTATCGAACAAGGCGGGTTACGTGACTATAACCCTTACGATTTGTGGCACAATGTTAATTTTAATTAAATTATTCTAACAATAAACCTAAAAACAATGTAAGAAGTTTTAATAACAGCTTGTCATATGGTATTTCTAAAATAATAAACATAAAATTAAAAATATCAAATTGTTACTGTTTACATTATACCGCGATCTATAAGTCGTATTACTAAGAAGTAAATATGTATATTTATTAAACATAAATCCCGGACTTTGGCTTGATAACTTGGCGATTCTAAGAAATTGAGCCGTTTGATAACAAGAAACTACTTACTTATTATTAATTAGAATGAAACAGCATATTTATGTATGACTTATCGATAAAAATTTAATAAATAATTAAAATATCTGGACATAACTGGATAAAAGGCTACAGCACTATTTCCATATACAGTGCATACAGTACTCGTCACGAGCCTTAAATTGATGTGCCACAACACTCCTCTTAATTTTTTTCCCAAGATGGCATCCAGCAGCCATCTTGATATATTCATCTGTCAATTTAACTGTAAAATATAGTATTTATGCATCAATTTCATTTTATGCATTTTTTTAATTGACCCGTTCAACAAATAAAAGAAGGAAGAGAAACGTTCTGTACGATTTACTACTAACTCATCTTAAGTATGTTATGGATGCAGCGTCATTTTTTGTAATTTTTGGAAAATTAAAAAGCAACTGTTTATTTTGTTATTATTTTTTTAATCTAAAAAGTAAAATTGTTATCAATAAAATAAAGGTTTGGTCAATATTTAGAGCTGTTTTGAACTAAATGTTTTTTAACGAATATGTGAAATAAATGAAAAAGAAATGGATCTTGCAGCAAAACACGTTTAAAAGTATGTTCTTATCAAAAATCATTTAATTAGATAACAAAAATATTATGGCAAATAAAAAAAGATACATAAATAAGCATTTAAGTGCCAGTTAAATCGAGCAATAACCTTTAAAAACATAATGCGCAAATATCAGGCTTAACATACCCTTAGTATGTTAGGCCACAAAACCAAACGAATGTAGTATATTAGGTAAAATATTACCGCTTAGTTTCTTAAGTGTCAAAATTGTCAAATTAAACTATAATAAAATGTCATTATTTTGACAGTTTTGACACTCCGCTTACCCGGCGGTTAAGCGGCTGAGTACTTCTAAATGCGCCCAATAATGGCGAGTTGCTGCCTCAAAGCTCCGTGTTTTTTTATATATAACCCATATTTTACGTCAAAATGACGCAAAAATGGTGCAACAAGGTCCTTGGTTAGTTCTGGTTAGTATTCACCACTAGATTTAAGCGAGTCTATAACTGTCTTTGATGTTGTAGACCAGTAGAAAAAACGGATACACAATAATAGTATTTTATATACCTGGGGTGAAAAGTGAGCTATTATTTACCAAGCATTTTTATATCATGAGGCGCGTAGCTCCGAGGTAAATAATAGCGTTATCACCCGAGGTATATAAAGAATTTTTTTACTGCTAAAATTTATATATAACAATTTTAATTTTGGGCATTAGTAATTTCCTAAAATTTGGCATGTCAAATTTTGATATTAGAATTCGTCTCATTAGTACCTAATCTACGTTTTTTTATTATCATTATTTACCTAGGGAAAGAAATACTAATTCTCGTTAGGAGAATTAAGTAAATAATAGCAATTTCTCAGGTTAGCAGTAAAAAACGAATTTTATTCCTTTCTTAAAACTTACTTTTAACAAAAAAAGTTGCCTCTCAACAAATTATCAATCAAAAGTTATAAACTTACTTTGCGATAAAGATTGTCAGCATTAAATAGATTTTTATTTTAAAATCTATGCTTGTTATTTGAAAAACAGATTTTTCTAAGATTTTTAGAAAACAACTATTAATTTACCCGAACTAATTTTAGCGAATTATTTCAAAATAATTTAATAATAGTGAATAGGCCACCATACTAAACTCGTCTATTATTGTATACCGTATCCAAAAATACATTCGTAAATGAGCCAATTGGCTAACGTTGTTTTTTTTTAATTTATTGGTTGATCAGGTTTTCAAAACAGCTATGAACATACGCTACAGAATAAATATTTTAATTTTTTTTTCCGGTTTCCTCAATTTTTGTTTAAATTACATTACACTATTTTAATCTAATAAAATCTACAAATAAGAGTACTTATTTTTAAATAAATATATACTAATATACATATACGGTTTGTTCCAGCAGGCTTTCAGAAATGTTTGCAACCGTTTGGATTCTGCGCACGTCCAATTTGTCGTTCCAGCAGTGCCGTTTTTGTAACATTATACAATTGTTTGTAGTTCCAGCAGTAGTTTTAAGATGTTGGAAACATATTGGAAACTGTTCGTTTCAGCAGAAAACTGTTGTCAACATTTCTGACTAATGTTTGTAACTATTTCTCTGCGTTTAACGATTGTTGCTAACATGTTTCCAACATTCTGCTTGTTTGTAGCCGCTAATCTTCGGAAGTACTGAAACTGAACCTATCATAAAAATTATTTCACAAACAGAAAGCTACACTATTTAGGAGTGACAAGGCTATATTTCACTATGATTAAAGAAAAAGTTCAGATATTAACGCCCAACGAAGTGTGCACGGGTCCGCTAGTAGTATTATATTCCAACTAACACGTTGTTTACTTTCAAAACTAAATGCGTAGCTATCTCTATGTTGCAAAAGCAAATTAAAGAATTTCTAAACTACTTTGTTTAAAATTAATAACCGACCTTTGTGCCTGGTTGGGAAAATTTTAAATAAATTTTAAACAGTACCTGTTTGTTACCAAAATATTCTACGCCCATAAAAACCATATAGACATTATTTAAAATCTTAAATTTTAACTCTCACAATATCTATAGGGTCACTTTTTCTTTATTATCGTTAAAGTACTAAAGTAAACTAGTTTAAGCCATTTTGTACTTTGGTGCATGCGTACGTAATTTAGGACATCCTGTAAAATTTTTCCAAATAATTTTTTTTTAATGTTACACAAAACTGACTAAAATGTTGATTATGTTTTAATATAGTTTAAAAATCAATTAAATCCCAAGCAATAACAAACAATTTAATTAAGAACGAAACATAAGCTTTAAAACAAGACATCAATTTTTCCTACAGACTTGACAGAAGTTATTTTATTCTTAAGAAAACATTGAATAGTAAGCTGGGCCAAAATATTAATTTTTTTGTCAAACTGTACTGTCAAAATATCAATTATAAAATAAACCTATTAAGAACAGTAGAGCGCTTAATATTAATATTAAAAAGTTTATCATCGCGACTAACAGTTTTTTGGAAAAATCGTTTTTATGCAAACCTCGCAAACCGTTGATCTGAAAATGTTTTCCAATACACTACGTTAAAAAAATAAATTTTTTGGCCGAGTCTAATGTACCCTGTGACACTACGTCATAAAGTGTAGTTAATAAATGAAAATTTGCTAAAATTATGCAAGACTTGTATATGCATTCAGAAAACACTAACACTTTTACGCATTTTATTAAATAACCAAGTATGTACATTATTGACACAGTGTGATATATTTACTTAAATAATTTTATTTTATATTTGTTCTCAGAACGAAAATTTAAAAACATCCATCGCATCGACCAAACCATGTAAAACAAGTTTTTTTGTGCCTATAAATACATCATGCTTGTATCAACTATTAATTAATTAAACATTAACTGGTAAATGTCGTCAAAAGGCAAGTTTACGCATAGTGCGAAAAAATACAAAACGAACATACGAGTAAATTTCTACGTAAAAAAACAGGAAATTTAATCAAGATGCAAACTTTCTGCAACTGCCTTAATAGCAACATGTACAGGATGTTTATACATATACATACCCCCTTTAATCCCAACCAAAAAAAAAACACCCAGTACAACAAGTTATATTTAATTTTGTTCCACTTTGCCTTGGCTGGCCTTTATAATTCTCCAGAGGAATTTGACTATTATGTCTAAATATTAAGGAGTTTTTTTAAATCATGTTTTTGCGACATGCAAACCTTCAAAATATAAAATTCTACTTAAAATACGGTAAAGATTAGATTTTTTAGAGATTTATCATATTTTTATCTTATAATAAGTACTTTGATAAAAATTCCATGCAGCAACAGTTGCTGCTTAGTATTTTATTAATGGAGTCTATGAACTATTCATACTAGAATCCACAAAAAATAACTGGAGACTTTAAAATCTGGAGCGGATAGAAGAGAAAAGGGGTACCGTTCAAGACCTCCCTCCCACAATACAGAAATGTAACCTTATAAACTGAATATCATATCAGTTTTGGTCTGCCAATATTAGTCTTATTTTGTTACGTTTTACAAGGGTCATTACTGACACCCAGAGCAACGACAAATACTTTCGTTAAAAAGAACATGCTTATATAAGACATAAAAATATAAACCGGATTAGCTAAATAATATAACACACAGGCAATGCGAGGAAAAGAGACAGTCTAACGTGAATACCGGCATGTAAACATTTCGGATTGGTAACTAATAGTGCTTGTTTTGTTATTGCATTACTGGCTGATATACTTTTATCTATTGCTTATACAGTATATAAGAAAATATATCTCAAAACAGTATCGAAACTCAAATGGTGAGAGCCGCCAAGTTAGATATTCTGTGTACCAGAGCCAGCACACGATTTACTTTCAATTTCTAAATATAAAAATATTCTTAGTCCCTTTTCAACTTAACACAAGCTTACCATTAAAAGGTTTAAACATTATAGTATTAATATTAAACATTAAAGAAATTTTAAATGTTTATTATCTTGAAGCACTTTGGAAAAACTTTAAACACTACACAAAAACAAGATAACACTACTATAAATATTCTAAAAGAGAAAAATACCACTTTTTAGAAATTAAACAGAATCGCACACGCTTACAATAATTTCAAATTCACATCTAGTCCTGAAGAGCAGGCCATGCAATCGGACACTTTATGACTGTATAAACAATGAATAAAGATAAGAGAAAACTGATAAAGAAATATTAAGATCATTTTAAATACCTTTTGAGTAATCCCTTGTAATCTACAATTAGAAATATTTTTTATAGGTACTAAATTTACTTAGGAGATTTTGTTATTGGCAAAGTTTTGTTTTTCTTTTAATACCTTCTTCAGATGATCTCACAATAAATACCTAGTGCTAGTTGTAAGATAGACATTAGTTATCAAAGTGAGATCTACAAGTAAATACAGATGTAAATGGTATTTATCGCTTATAAAGGGGATTTTGATTATTATTGGTTATCTACGCGTAACGTACTATTGTGATTGTAAAGGTCGGGCTACACACCGCACCGAGGCCGGATTTACGGTTTTACGGAAAGTGAGGCAAATTATTTCGGAAAAATTTAAAAGCACTTTTCATGCCCTCAAAAGATAAAAAACATTTTTGTCAATCTAAGTCTATTTTTTTATGTACATATGTATATTTTTTGTTTTTCAAACTTTAAGTGTAGTATAGGTAAAGAGTAGGACGTCTCGTACGGTCTGAAACATGCCCAGCCAATGACATCATACGTGGATCGGATAGCGCCGAGGTTCACCAAACCAAGCTTTGAGTTTACGGGCGTCAGCTTTTATTTCGGTTCATTACGTATATAAATTAAAAGTTAGTGGTTAAGGGTTAGTTGTTGTAAACAAACAATACAAGAAAAAGTGATTTAATTAAGTATTAAAAAATGTAAAATTAATCTTATTGTTAATCTTGTGAATAATATGTGAGTAAAACTTACGATTACATTATTATTCTTGGTTTTATAGGTTTTTAAAATTATTATTTTGAAAAATCAAATAAACTAATGTTTTTTCACGTGGTAAAATGCGGTGTATGCTGTGTTCGGGCACGGAGTGGTGATATTAAGCCTACGGCATTTGATTAAATTATACGTTTCAAAACCGAGACACGACCAAACCTTAAAACTGTATTACCTTGTTTGTAAAGGTTTATTTTACGATCAGGTGTAATTTAAAGCGTGGTATAATTCCCTCACACAACTGCAGTTTATTTAAATACAAAACTTTTTGCACTGCATCCCACTTCATTTCGCCAGGGAAACGCACGGCCACGGGCTTGTTGCGGGTATGTGTGGCCCGACCTTAAATTGGCTGTTTTTGTCCGGTATTTACCCAAGATTTAAACTAGGGTTTCAAAATGAAAACTCTTGAGTAAAAATTATTCTACTTGTAAAGTAGACTAATATACACGCGGGCAAAGTCTCATCAGCGAGGCCCCTTTTGATTCGTACCCCAGATCTATCCAATAAAGCTATCCTACCAAACTTTGACAGGACAGACCTACTCGTGATAGTAAAAAGTATATATACGCAATTATTTTATATTTTATTTATACTAATATTATAAAGAGGTAAAGTTCGTAACTTTGTTTGTTTGTAGGGGCTTATCTTCGAAAATACTGAACCGATCATAAAAATTTCTTCACAATCAGAAAGCTACACTATTCAAGAGTGCTTTGGGCTATATTTTATTATGATTAAAGTTCAGAGAAAAATTAAGTTAACGCCCAACGGGTCGGCTAGTAAATAATAAATTTAATAAAAGCTTGTGTTTTTACAAAAGTAACGTTCTTCGGCTTTTTCCAAATATTTTTTTAAGACTCTATAATAAAAAAAGTAACCGAAGTTTTATAACTTACCATATATGATTAATTTATTTGCTTTATTTTATTTAAAAATAAACATGAATTTGAGGTCTAGTAGCCTCGCAAGACCCCTTTATGTGTGAGGGCCCACTAGGCCCATCCCTAGATACGTCACTGAGGTCACCAAACTCATTATTACAAAATGAAATCACCAATGTAAAAATATTATCTAAAATTTGTGTTTTTTAAACTAACATTAATGTGCATTAATGGTTTAGTAATGCAGATTTTAAGAAAGGAAACTTATAGAAAGAAATGGGTTTAGCAATTTTAAAATGAATTAGAAAAGAACCGATAAAGGTTACATATTTAGTAAGTATACGCACATCAGTTTACATTATTTAAGAAGTTCCAAATATTTTCAGTAATTCTTTATTATTATTATATATATATATATATATATATATATATATATATATATATATATATATATATATATATATATATATATATATGTATAGTCAGCAAATAATTAAGAATCAAAATACGTTAATTTATTATTAAAATAATAATTTTCTTTTATTAAAGTAGTAATAACAATTGACTGGAATGAAAACAAATTGATAGTTTTAAAGATCTTATTAACGCTGATAAATTATACAGGGTTATATGTTTTTAAAATATTCTTTTTGTTCTTTCTTTAATATTATAACTAATATTACCATTAAAAAGATCTTTGAAAAGCTTTAAGAAAATACCACATTATTTATATCAAACTTTATTAAATTCGGAAATATGGCAATACAAATCTGGTATTCGGGAATTCAGGTATTCATTAAAGCACCGCCATTTTGTCGTAGGTAACAAAATACTGAATTTTATTGAAAATGACTATTCCTTCTCTAAAAGAACTAAGTAGTTATATTATTGACTAGTGAATACTTAAATGGCAAGGTAAAAGATTCAAAAGACGTAAAAGTAACAACATTTTTCTTAATTTCTTCCTAAACTTTTCTAATGCAAATTTGACATTTCTTTTTACACAAAATCAATAACAACGAGACGGACAGCATATTTAGGTCTATAGAAGGTGTACGTACTTGTTTGGACTATTTTACTTTTAAACCTAAGTAAACACATTAAGCATCCAAAAATAAACAATCTGATGATGAAATACAAATATTTCTTACCCAAGGACAGATTTTATTTTTATTTCTTTATTATTAACAAAAATAAATTCTTATAATTTTATCTTCGTACACCTAACAAAGACTTACAACCGATATATCTAAAAGACTTCGTACCGCAAGGGTGCTTATAGAGACAAGGTGGCCTAACTTCATTTGACAGTTGATAAAAGGGACGTCAAAAAGATCCTTTTTAAAAAAATGTCGTTTTTTACCGTTATGTAAATAAGGTGTTAATCGTGTTCTATTTGTAAGTAAATAGTGTATTAAAAAGACTTCAATTGTATAAATTATATTTTAAATTTTAAATTAGTAAAAAGGGACTCCAATGACGTCGTATGTATCAGCTGTTTACTGTCATATCAAAGTTGGGCTACCTTTCTGTAAACACCGTGGATGTCTAAAGGGGGGAGTAAGGTGTTTAAACTTTTTGATAATTTTTTAAAAGTACATTTTCTAAATAAAGAACATTTTAAAAAATCTGTAAAAATTTGAGTTTAACCGAAGCAATGTCGTCAAAAAAATCATAACAATGTATCTTTTTGGGCAAGAATTAACCCTTTAAGAGAAAAAAGAGGAATTATATTAACACGGGACTTAAATATTTAAAGGATTTCGAGGGCAAAACTCTAGAGGTGAGCAGTTCCACCCTAGACCAGCGATGGGGAACTTTTATTTAGCAATGTGTCATTTTTCTACAAAAAATGTTTAGTTAGGTCATAGGTACTCGTGACATTCATTAATTTTGACTTTGTAATTATTGGGAAAATGATGATAATAAATAGTACAAAACTGAATTGTGTGATCAGTGAATTATCATAAAGACAAAGGGTAGTAAAACAAATTACAATTTAATATCACAGTGGGGCCCCTTTTGTAAGATCTGTCCAATAGAGCTATCTTAACAAATTTTGACACGACATATGTACCTATTCGCTATAGTGAAAAAGTATACGCTATGGGAGAATATTAAAAACCATAGATTTAATAAAAGCTTTTATTTTTTACAGAAGTAACGTGCTTAGGTTTTCTTTCGACTATTTTTGTAGGGCCCTAGAAATGTAACCAAAGTTTTGTTACTTACCATATAATTAATTTATTTATTTCTTTTAATTTAAAAATAAACGGAAATGTCTGGTAGTTCCGCATTTATAATTATTATGTAATTAAAAAAAACCCTTACCTTCAAAAAGTCCCATTTGGCCTGCAATTTTGACTAATTTAACAATTCTTTCTTATCACAAAATTAACAGTTTCGATAACTTTACAGGCGCAGTTTCCAAAATTTCGTTATACCCGAATATTAGTAAAAGAAAAATTTAAATAAAAACTTAAATTGCTTGAGTATTTGAACTGACCCGGATAACTTTTAAAAAATATTACGAAGCAGCTATAAAATGATGTGAGTATTTTAGCACCGTCATCAATTAGGCACACACAATCGGTTGGACTTTGTATGGGCGACTGTGTGTTTGTGTTCAACATTATATTTTTGTTGTTACGTCGCGTCTCTGACGAAGGAATTCCCCAGCATCTTACTTATCTTAATTAACTAATCGGAGATTTAAAGCGGCGCGAAACGATGGTAATTGACGTCGTCCTGCAGGCTGGATATGCAATTTTTATTATTGTAAATCTAAAGGTGTTTTTACAATTTAACCGATTTCTCACATGAAACTAAGGGATTTTTTAAGAAACAACATATGTCAAAATAAATATATGGGTTTTTAAACGACTTTAATTTGTTCTTGAGCGAAAATACTCTGCCCCCGTTAAAAAAAAATGTAGAGGGTGTCAGAACTATGGTATCAAACTTTAAGGTGCGCTTGCTTATGTTATTTTATGAAGAAAGTTCCTATAAACATATATGTCCGGAGTTGCTTCCTTACTGAGATACGGGGCGTTAAAATAATTATTAGAAGAAAAAATAAGTTTTTTCTAAATATTTTTAATATGCTTAGGCCGATTTGAATAAAATTTGGTTTATTTATTTAAAGTAATAGGGTACTTATTTAGCCTTAACCAGATTGTTATTATTGGATTCAGTAGCGTCTCAGTGGACACCGCAACTGATATTATTGAGAACAAAAAGTACCCCACTGACTTTTTTGACATTTTTATATTTTTTTTATAATTAGGCAATTCATAATTCAACTTAACAGCTTTTAATCTCTTATATTTTTTTGTATCTAGCTTGGTTTTTAAGAAAAAAACCTTAAGTCATTTTAAAAAGTATCCCTAAACAGCATAAAAAAATATAAAATTAAAAAATAAAGAATTCCGTTTTTAGTAAATAGGGCAAATGACAATTTTCGATAAAATACACGACTGCTAATTTATTTTAGGGCAAATAATTGTTTAATTTTAATTTTTTTTATAATATGTTGTTTATGAGTTCTTTTTAGAAGAAATTAAATTAGACTTTAATATTTTTCCCGAAAACAAAAGTAAATAAAAAAAAACGAGAAATTAAAAAGTTGTATTATTAATTGCCTAATTATATATATATATATATACGTCATAAAGTCAGTAGCATATCTATATCAATAATATAAGTTGCGGTGTCCACTGAGACACCACACCTTATAACTTTAAATAAATGTACCAAATATTATCCAAATCGGCCCAAGCATATTAAAAATATTTAGAAAAAAACCTATTTTTTTCTTAAATTTTAACGCCCTGTATCAGTAAGGAAGCATCTCCGGACTTATGTTTAGAGGAACTTTTCTTCATAAAGTAACATAAGGAATCATACCTTACCATTGATCCTATAGTTCTGAAACACTCGGTATATTTATGAATTAAAATGTTTTATTAGTCACTAAGTATTATATTAATTTTAAATAAACCATTTCCTAACTAATAAGTGTTGCCATTATTTCTGCAATTTATTGCTTTTTAAATAGTTCTTGAAGTGAGTCAAAGAGACGTGTTTTATACAGTGCTTGTCTAAAGTCAGGGACCCCCTCCTAACTTTTGAATTGTTTGGTATTTTTTCATAAAAATTTGAGGACTTAGTAAGAACTAAGGTCAGTAAGAACACATAAACCAAATTTTAGGCAGGAAATGACAGATATAAATGTCAAACTGAGAGTTGAGCAACATAAAAAAATAAACGAAAAAGGGGGTCTTGTTGGACATTATTTTAAATCCCCTGACGAGAACTTTATACAGACTGTCCACGGATGGGGTTAAAAAAGTACTAAAAATTTTGTATTTCCAAAAATAGCAATTCTTCATAAAAAAATTTGCTTGTAAAAAAATAGGATTCACATAGAGAAAATGTTGATTTTGTATACAGGGTTCGCAAAAACTTAAAAAACATGATTTTTCTCCAGGAGAGGACCCGACTCCTTTAGATTTTTCTATGGGGATACCTAAAGAGTGTCGTCTACACCGATCCAGTAACAGAAACCATCAAGCAACTGAAAGACGGCATTACCAGTGCTATACGTGACATATCCGTAGAGATGTGCCATGGAGCTTTTCGTAGCTTGCGCTATAGACTAACAGCCTGCTACGAAAAAGACGCATTCAGAGTTAGTTGGGCAGAATACTGAAAAATACTGAAAATCGGTATTCAAATACGATTTCGAATACCAGAAAAAAAGTATTCGAATACCGAATATTTGAATACTTGGAAGAAAAAAGTTCTTACCTAATTTGTTTCCTATTTTGCTTCCCTTTCATTATTCTAATCATGACAATTTTAGTATTCGGATACTGCTTACACTTTTCGGTATTCGAATACTCGGTTCGCCGGTATTCGAATACTCAAGAAATATGCTTCTGAAGTATTCGAATACACAATCCCGAATACTAACCAATAAAGTATTCTACCGAATACCAAACACACAAATGTATTCTGAATACTATTCAGAATACTGAGTATTCGAATACGACCCAACTCTGCCAGCATTTAAACAATGTTTTATTTAAACAATAAATCTGCTTGTTTAACGTATCTCTGAAGTATATCAAAATTGTTCCACAATGTTTTGAATGTTCGTTTTATTCCTTTAAAACCGTAAATACATTATGAGACACCACATTATGAGTATTTGTATTGTAAAGTTAAAAAGGCTCAGAAACATCAGTTCTAATAATTTTACCATATTTCAATGACTTTCTTAAAAAAAATGGAAAAAACGGTGTACACGACAAAAATCAAAATGTAAATGGGATAGTGTGCACACTGTCGAACAGGTTTCGTAAAAAATATTGGTTGGCTTGAATCTGTGTCCCTTGAATAACCAGCAAAAATCCGTAAATTAATTAATAATAAAAACTTAGTATCAAATTCATGTTTTGTTTTTTGTTATGGGACAACTTATATAAGTTTATATTTAGATTTTATATATATATTTTTAATATTCCTTAAATTCATTTTTTCCATTAAAAAATATTACATAAGCTATTTAAAAAAATAACTCATTAGTTGACCACCAAAAAGTTGACCAGTAGTTTTGCTGTCAAAATATTAAAAACAAGAAAATTCACAGATATAGATAACTCCAGAAACAAATATTTAATATTCGCTACCTTTAAGTGCAACTTACTTTCCTATTTTAAATGAAACACCCGGTATACTAATTAATTTTTGTATTTTATTGATAAAAATAAGGTATTTTAGTTTTTTTTAATTCATAAAAAAAAACAAAATCTAATTTTCCGATACGAGTCATATTTGTTATTTTTAAAGTATTACCCTGTATTTTTTTAAGAATAATAAAATTAAATCGTTACCTCGAAAAAATATATTCTAAGTAGAGGTTTTTCAAGAAAATAACGCATTTGTTAACCTCCAAAAGTTTACCTACAGATTTGTTGCCGTATATTTTCTTGTAACATTGGTGTACAAATTTTTATTGTTAAATAACATTTTTATCGCCTGCTTTCAATTTGACGGGCATCAAGAAATGAGTTATTAAAAAAAACATAGCATCCACTAAGATAAGGAAGTTGCTCTATATCAAAAAATTATTTTTTTCTGTAATTTTTTTTCTTAAATTTTTAAATAAAAAAACTGCAATGAAATAAAAAGCGTTTGTGGTGTCTAAATGTTATTATTTTTGCGTTAATTTTAAATGTTTTTTCGTATATAAATAGTTTTAGGTTAATGTTGTGACATAAAAATGTTGCCCCCTGTTGCCCATCTAATTAACAAGGTACCCGATGAAGGCCCAGCTAGACCGGAACGTTATCAAGATAATTCTCCGAAATTAAATAGAAATGGGTTACAGAACATCCCATTTTATTTAACAGACTGACCATACTCCTAAAAATCCACATTTTTTCTGGAAAGGTTTAAAAAAATCTAGAATTTTTAGTTATTACACCACTTAATAAAATTATAAAATATAAATAATATGAAAAGGAGAACATTTAAAAGAAAAATGTAAGTACTTAACTTTATATAAAACATAAAACAAAATAAAAAGGCACGTTTTTTAATTTATGGTAGAAGTTAAAAAGAAGGGCCTATCCCTAGAGTTTAATAAAATTTTAAGAAATTAAAAATGGTTAATATTTATAATTTTTTTTATTTTATTTTTTTTATTTTCCCTGATTAGTCTTTTTGCTCCATACAAATGTGCACATTCTCGGTTTGGCTTTATTAAAGAAAAATTTAAGCAGCTCTAAATTTAAAATCTGAAAAAAATCAGTATTAATTTAACTAAATAAATAGTTTTGGTTAGTCAGGTTTTTGTCGAAAATTTTTTTGGTGATACATATTCCAAATAATATGTTAGGGGAAGTAAACAAAAATTCTAACATAATTATAAATTTACCTTGACTGATGTCCGAAATGTCCATAATAACATAATCGCAGTACATCGTTCAAAATTCGTAGGCGTTCAATAGCGTCGTATACGCAAATCCAGAAGTTCAAAAAGTTCAAAAGTACTACCAATTTTGGCCGAACACCAAAGTCTAATGTATCAATTTCGAAAAAAATCTAAAGTGGCACGAATATATACTTAGTTGTGAGTACCGTCGCGCCGCGATGTATTATGGTACCCCGTGTGGTACCTTTCGTTAAAAGTTAAAATTTACGCTCGGTCATCTTGTATAAAACTAGTTATTTATTCGTCGTCAATGCAAAATTACATATTTACGGTCGTACCTGATGGGTACTAAGACATATAGTGTGCGTATGTCCTTACAGGATTATTGGTAGCAGTGGAAGAAACTCCCAAGAACCATTTTCTAGGGCGGTGGAAGTGTGAAATGACACTATTTTAATTAAAAATAAGAAAAAAATGTGACGCAATGGCAAAACAAACTTTAAAATAAGTACTTAAAAAAAGTTAAAGAAAGAAAAAACTTTTATTATATCAAAACAGCTAAACTAACTTTTATTATGACTATAGTGCGAGAGTGGAAATAACGAGGAAATAATAAAGAATGTTTAGTTCTCTGGAATCTTTTAAAAATAATGAAAGGAATGGTTTATAAAAATAAATTTTTACCTGTTTGTTTTTTTTTAATTTTGTTTACGAATTACACGATTATTAGTATCATCTTTTAATATACAAAGAGTGTCAATTTGAAAACGTGCCACCCTTAATATGGTTGCCCCTGATATTTAAAAAAATACAAAAACAAATAAACTTTATTTCTTAAGGGGACACTTTATGTGCTTGTTTGCAATTAAATTGTATTAACTCTCTTGAGGTGGTGCAGCCACCCCTAAAATTTTAAATTAGAAGAAGGGTTAATTATTAATTGATACCCTGTTTTAAAGGTCATGAAATTGCCTTTGCAAAAATACCATTCACTTGACTTTTTTGTCTAGTATCGTCGAAAAAATTAGAAAAAACGAGAATATTATAAGATATCATTTACATATATTACATATACAGAGTGTTTCCTAATTGCAGTAAGAAAATCTAAGGGCATATTACTAAGCCAATTTTATTAATGAAAAAAGTTCATAAAAACATAGGTCCGGAAATGTTTTGTTTCTAAGATACAGGGTGTTAAATTTTAAAAAAGATAATCGGGTTTTTAATAATATCTTAAATATACCTTATCCGATTTTAATTAAATTTGGCTGTGGTGTTTGTTAAAATAGGGAATTAATTTATCTCTAAACTAATTTAAATTTGTAAGACCAGTGGCGGCGTAGGAAGTATATTTGCTAATATTATTGACAAAAAATGTACGCCACTTACTTTTTGCAATTTTTATATTTTTTCTTGACACAAGATCTTAAAATACAACTTTTCTGTATCTTTATATTTTTAACTAGCTTGCTTATGGGGCATTTTTTTATTAAGTGTTACAACTTCTTATTGGCAATTATGTAATAACAACAACAATTGCCCAATTGAAAAACGTTTATATCTAATCTAACAAATTTTATTAACAAAAAGTGTTTTGGAAGTTTTTAGGTTTTTTAAAAAGTTTAACACCCCTTACCTTGAGAACTAAAAATTTGAGGACCCATGCTTACATAAACTTTTTCTTGAAAAAATAGGTCAGGAATCCGCCCTGAATTTTTTGTTACCGCAATTAAGAAACATCCTGTATAATTTTAATCTTGATATAAGACATAATAATTATGCGATAATACATAACTTAAAGATGTTTTAAAATAGTATTAATTATTTTGTAGGCAATAATAAAGCATAAATTTACAATTAATAACGTTAGATAACAAAAAAATAATAAAAAAACTTATTTATGCTTTGAATTAAAGATTTAAATAAATTATGGAATTTTTGGAATATTTTCACATTAAGAACCATTTAAGAACAATGTGAATTACGGCCCGTAAAAAATGGACAATATAAAAATTTATATTATTATATTTATATAAAAATATGTTTTATTGCAACATTTGTTTAAAATAATTTTTTACTGATTTTTGGAAAAAGTAATAAACAAAAAGTGATATGTATAATATTTTTCTAGTAACTAGAGAATTTATACAATTTAATTGAAAACAAGCGTGGTACCCTTTCAAATTGACACCCTGTATATTTGGTGTCGGATTTTAAAACAATCATCATATTTAAACATGACAATGTTTAAACGCCACTTTCTTACTAATTAAAATAGGTAAAACATGTGATACATGTATTTTCTTGGAGTTGCCTTTAGAATTGATTTTTAGAAAAATATATAGGGTGTTTCAAATAAAATAGCAAAGTGTAAAGCACTTGAGGTTAAACCGATATACCAAAAATCTTCATCCTATCCAACCATACATCCGTCTAAAATTTTAAAATCATAGTAATTTTGGGGGCACCCAGTATATTTATTCTATAATTATTATTTTTATTACTATCATCAGTTTTTTTGTTTAATTTCATTTCTGGCTTTAATACGTGTTATGATTTTTTAATTTTGTAATTGTTATATTAAGGTTTATGCATTTAGATTAGAAAACCCCTGTAATGAACTTTTAAATGTTAGTTGGGATTAATAAATAAATAAATATAAAAAATTGGCAAAAAACGATTTCTGATCAGATGTGGACGAGTCCCTTTTTAAATAAACACTTCTTAAAAACTCTGACAAAAGGTTTTTCCTTTCTAGCTCTAATTTGTAGCGCACTCTATAAGTATAGGGTTGCCAAATGTGCTGCGGAAAAACCGGACATGAAAAAAACATAATTTATTTTTTAATTCGGTAAAAGAGCTATTTATATATATCTAAAAAGTTTACTTCAGCCCAGTGGCGTTTCCAAAAGTACCTAAACAAAGATTTCTGACAAAAAATGTAGGCCACTGACTTTTAAGCAAGTTTTTATTTTACTTAAATTAAGCAAGTAAAAATACAGCTTTTTGGCCTTAATTTTCTTCTATCCTGATAATTTTTTACAATATTAAAATTTACTTAACTGCATATTTATAAAATTAACCACAAATACTAAATTAAATACCATTAATATTTAAACTAATGAATTACCCTAAATGTATTTTTTTGTCAAAAATATTCGATAAGGTACCACTCAAGACGCTGGATTAGGAACTTTAAGCAGAGAGCACACTATCGCGGAACGAAACGGAATGGAAGCAAATGAAAATTTTAAAAGCATATAACTAAACGGAAGTTCCTCGGTATTCCGATTCGCGATAGTGTGCGGACTTCCATTTAGTTATTTATTTATTTATTTACAAAAGTACACTACAGAATAAAACATTCTAAATGGTACAAAAAAAGCAATAGCCAAAAATCAATAGGTACAATAATATAGATATAAATATAAATATAAAAGTAACACATAAATACAGCAAAAATTTAAATGGAGAATATACAAAAACACAATAAATTATCATACATGCGACAAAAGTAGGATTATAAAAGTATCTATTGGATTTTATACAATATTACTGCTTAGCATGTGTTTGAGAGAAGATAATCTAGTTATAAGCTTTTTAAATTCCTGTTCGCTTCCATTCCGTTCCGTTCTGCGATAGTGTGCTGTCTGCTTTAATTTACTTCTAAATTTCTAAATAATTTAAATAAGTTTTTTAAATCTACAAATATAAGTGCCAAATTTTATTAAGAACACATAAGGGTTATTTAAGGTATTAACAAAAAACCCTAATTTTTAAGGTTACTGTTTTTCGGAAACAATGCAACCTTGAACTTTTTTATATTTTTTTGCAGAATCTGTCTTTAAATTTTCTTAACAACAATCTGTACCACTCTGTAAAGTCAGACGATTTCGTTTGTCTGTCAAAATTTTTTCCAATTTCAATTTAATATTGAACTATTTTGTTGAAGTCCTGATTTGTATACTGTTATTATTTTACATGTTTACAAAGTTGGGTTTCTTTGATTAGCGATGATTGTTCACACTTGAAAACTTTGATTCTAGTCCGTGTGGTGTTGCACTATAAACACAATAACATTTTTTCATTTTTTATCGTCCCACAAAAATCGGGCATTTTGTTGTCCGGTTTGTTAAAATGCGACCGGAGAGATATCAGAAAAACCTGACTGTCCGGTCGAAATCCGGACATCTAGCAACCCCTAACTCTACAGGATATCCGGTAATTAATAGCGCACAGAGAAAACACCGATTCCTTGTGCCAAAGTATTAGAAATATAGACTAAACGTCTATATAATAAAAATGCCAGGCGGTCATCACTTCTGTCTCACTTTCAATTATTCTCCTTTTTGTTGCTCGCACACCATTTAAACGACGGGTTTAGACAGCGATAGTTGATTGCCGTCCTTACTTGTATGAAGCTTGTGGCTTTTAACTATTGAATTAATCTTCTACGAGTACAATGATCTAACGCAATTTACCTTAGTCGAAAAGTTAATTGTTTGCAAGATTTAGGGTGTTTTTTTTTATTTTAGTTATTTTTAAATATTTTATTTAATATTGGATTTTTTACACAATTTGGTATACGGGTTTTTTTAAACTAAGAAATCGACTGCTACTTATTTTTTGCTCTTAAATGTAGCCACCTGCAGTGCTTTGCTTTTGTCCAAAGTGTTGTTTTTTTTGTGACTCGCTATATCATAATTTTAGTAAATAATTGTTTTTTTTCATATTTTTTACACAAAAATCACACAAATATCGCTACAAGCAAACGTGTCAGAAATATTTTTAGATCAAATGTTTTATTTTACATTAAAAAATCCTTGGCATTTCTTTACGCTTTATTTAGACCACCCGGGTTTCTCTATAAGATCTGTACAAATTGGTTTTACAATTTTCTTACATCAAAATACAACGATTTAACCCAATTTGCCTTGATTAAAAAGTTGATCTTTTGCAAGATACAGGGTGTGCAAGCAAAATAAAATAATCATAAAAAAACTTGACACCCTGTATCTTGCAAACTAGCAACCTTTTGACTAAGGTAAATTACATTAAATCATTGTATTTTGGACGAAAATATTTGTGGTAGCCCTTTGTACAGACTTTTGGACACTACCATGTGTTCTAGATAAAGCGTGAATAAATGTAATGGCAAGCATTTGTATGGAGTAAAATCTTTAAATCTAAAATATCTTAAAAAAGGTTGCTCGTAGCGATATTTATCAAGTATACCTTTTTGTGGCAAAAATATGGAAAAAAAATCTAAACTAAAATTTTAATATACAGGGGTCAAAAAAGTTTTAACACTTTGAACCTAAGCAAAGCACTGCAGCTGCCTCCTGTATCTTGCAAACGATCAACATTTCGACTGAGGTAAATTACGATAGGTCGTTGTATTTTGGTCAAATGAATTTGCGGTAGAATTTTGTACAGACCTTTAAGAGACCCCTGTATATCCAAAAGTTAATAATAAGGAAGATACAGATATCTATAGGCAGTTTTATTAAATTACCTTATTACATAACGGTATTTCCAAAAAACAAACAAAAAATCTTAAGCATATTAAGATGCTATATTTTCTCACTTAATAAAAACCTATTTAATATTTGCTAAAGTCAAGGTTACTTATTTTTACATCTATTTCCTTTTGAATGTTAAATACTATATGTAACCATACAACTTCCCTTTGTCTAATAAAATATTTTTTAATGTCATATCTCCGCATATAATTTTGCCTAATCAGAAATAAATTGCAACAAATTTATCATGAAATAATGAGTAATTCAGTAGCTCAGTCAGATGAAATGTTTTTCTCGGTTTTATAAAAAATAAGACCTGATAAGGACTGAGTTGTTAAAAAATGAGTCAGTATTTCACTAATTAATTCGCTTATCGATAAAAAGTACGATTATATTATGCGAATTAAATTGTGGATTTGGCATAGCTACTGGAATGACTAAAGGTCAAGGGTCAAATTCCATTAAAAGAAGCACAAGCTTAGTTGTCCATTGAAATGTTAAATTAGGGGTTACATTTTTCAGATGACGCAATTTTATTTTTAAGTTATTAGGGCGGGGTCAAAGTAAAGTTAAATTTTAGTTTGTGGGGTCACCACCCTTGACCTGCGGCCGCCATCTTGGAAAAGGGGGTGCAAACGGTTTTTATTATTTATATCAAAAACTATTGGTCACACGAAAAAAAAATTATAAAACATTTTTTGTTGGAAATTAAAATCTTCTTAATCTTGGATAAGTTAATCTTTTTCCTAAGATTAAAAATAAAAAGTTATTATTGAAAATAAGAGCCACTTGTGAACATTTTTTTTACCGTAATAACTTTCTTTCTATTCATTTTGCGAAAAAACATCAAAGAATAACATTCAAAGAATAATTTTGGTTTTATAAACTTTTTATCGTCCAATAAAAAATAACAAAGTTATAAACATAAGTAGATATCAATTTCTGAATTTTGTCAACCTGTCAAGTAAGTGTAAACATCTTAGTTTACAGTGTGGTCGAGCGGGTTGGAATAAATTTATTTAAAATTTAGGGGTTTGTTTTTTGGAAAAACGTTGGAACACGTCGATTTTTGCTTTTGGCTGCGGTGTTTTTCATAGTAAAATCATGTATATAGGGTGGCCCACAAATAAGCAATGACCATCAACTTTATTTTTTTAAATGGTATTATTACATTTTTGAATTCTCTATCGAATTTTAACTTTTATTACCGGACCGATTTTAAAAATTCTTTATAAAATTTGAAAGAGTGCATTTTCGCGAAGGTCCCATAAAAAAATAAATCAGGAACGCAAGAGAGAAAGATACCAGAACTATTGTTTTTTCTCTGCCGTACGTTGTTCGTGTGACAAGGCTGTACTAGCGCCACCTATTGGTGTAACGTTAAATCTTTTTGTTAATTCTTTTTATTTAGGTATTAAAAAAATGTATATTTAAAAACCAAAAACTAACCATGACCCCTTTCCCCCAGTGTGACAATTTTTGCATGACTGTCTGTAAGGTTTTAAACTAATCAAATTACACGTCATTGTGCTTTTTAATGTAGACTTTGAAAAAGGTACTGGTGGTATACTGTGTAAGGCTTTTGCGGCCCAAAAGTTATAAGGTTAGCAGGTACTGCTAGTATTTTTATTGTATGTTTACCGATTTAATAGTAATAATAATAAATTAGAAAGCAAAAATTAATCTTAAAAGTGAAAAATAAATACTTAAAAAAAATAAAAAAAAAATTAAGTTGGGTAATAACATAATATGCGCTAAACTAACCAAATAAGCAAAAGCTTTTTATACTATATACCCGACGATATAATTTTTTTATTTATTATTATTGACTTTTGGTAAGCTTTTTTAATTTTTAAAGTCGATTTTTTTAAGTGTTCATTTGATGTATAGTGTTCGCGTAAATAAATACAAACTATTTCTTGACGTGTTAAGAGAACTTACTTAGTTTGCATTACGAATCATTATAAAATTAAAAGTACTAAATAATGAAAATATACGTATTTATGAATTAATGTAACCGAATTTAGTTGTGATGTCACTTAAATCGTTTATTGCAGAAACCAGCCAACTGACATTTTTGGCGAAAATGAGTTTTATTGCGTCATTTATCATGCCTGTGTGTGTATAATTTTATAAGAAAAATTGTGTTTAGTGCGGAAACCTGTCAAGCGACGGTTTATAATGTGTTTCTAAAGTAAATTTAATGATTAATCTTTAATAACCCTGTATCTTCGCCAAACACGTCTTGTTGTAATAAGCATGCCAAAATAATCGTCGAAATTAGTAAAACCACTTACAAAATAACTATGATATTTTTTCTGTGGTAAAACACACCTTTTAACTGACCAGAGATAGAGGGTGGTAAAGTTTAAAAAAATATATTTTTTTTTCACTGTGTACCTCTAATGTTTATTTGAACTTTTCTTCTTAAAATCACCAACGGATTTACACTGTTAAAGATAAGCTAATTTAAAAACACCCTCAATAGCTTAAACATTGCAAAACTAAATATATTTATTTTTTTAAATCAAGATATCTGAAAAACGGCTGCTTAAAACAACTTTACCAAGAATACCGTTTTATGTAATATTCAATGAAAAAACAAATTTTTGTCTTAAACCTACATTTAGAGTGGCACAAAGAACTTATGTTGGTTTGTAATTTGTGCAAGATAGCGCAAGTGACGCCATCCAAAGTTTACAATAAAATTAATAGCAAATTCTAATTTTTCACCTTCAACAACCCGTTGAGCCAAATATTTTGACAATACACAGAACAATTTTTTAACACACTGTATCTTTAAAATCATCCACGTTTGGACTAAGTAAGTTGGTTTAAATCGTCATAATTTAGCATTTCAAAGCCTGTGCTCCGGCACACAAAACAAAGGGATCAATACTTTGGATCAGACGAACATTTTTATGTTTTTTAATGACCTGAATTCGAATCCGTTTTGGTCCATAAGGCTTCAGTTTTGAGCAAACTGCAAAAACACCAGTTAAATATTCGATTTTCAGCGATTTTTAGGGTTTTTCGAAGTTTACTCAAAACTTAATAGCCTGATGAAGCAAAACGGACTCCGGATTCAAATTCAGGGCATTAAAAAATATATAAAAAGTTGGGTCTGGTCAAAAGTACTGATCACTTTTTTATTTTTGTGTGCCGACATTTTTGGTCAAAAAATGGGATTAGGTTAGAAATGCATTTAAAAATGCATTCTCCTCATATGGGAATAGCAAAATATGTCAAGTTATAGAAAAACAGTGCTTCTAGCTACAAATTGATATATTTTGCTATTCCCATATATGTAGAGAATGCATTTTTAAATGTTTTTCTGACTTGATCGAATTTTCGCCCAAAAATTGACCTATTTCCTTTTCTCATACACCACCGAATAATAGCTAAAGAAAGGAAAACATCCAAAGCAGTTTTATTTTAAGCTATAAATAGAAATTTAAAATGTTAATTATTGATCTTGATTTATGGTTTGTTATTTGCTATGATTCAAAACTAGAGTGACTAGAATTTGGAAGCTGCTTCTTGATTGCTATAAGGACCACGAGCCTGATTACATTAATTAGTTTGTTTACGGCCAATTATGTTGCTGTGGGACAACTTAGTGCGGTTTGTGTTTAGGTTACCAAGGCCCAGTTGTACAAAGCAGGTTTAAACTCAGTTCTGCTAAACTGAGGTCAGGCCTTTGAACTTTAAGTACTCTCAATTTCTTTCAATTTCTTGGCACTGACAGCAATATTTAGATTTAACGGAAAGACCTGACCGCAGTTCAGTAGAATTGAGTTTAAACCAGCTTTGTACACCTGGGCCTAAAGATTACCTTATTTTAAATTATAATAAAGTTACAGTGTTGCCAGTAACCGGAGACTTTTTCTTTTTTCGGGGATTTTTGATGACAAAAGGGAAAAAGGGATTTTATAGAAAAACAAAGATTTTTAACGATTTAGAAAATATTCTAGTCTTAACGCCATATAACGTCCTTAAAGTTAAATATGTATGTATTTTGCATTATTTATGCACTTTCTAAAATAAGGTTTTCACCTTTAAACACTTCTACTTCTTATGTCCACTCTTCATGTACGTTAAATTATTAAGAAAATACGATGACTCGGAATCACGTGACTAAATCGAAATATTAAAGTTAACTTTGATGAACACAAAAAATAAACATTGGCGTACATCATGTAGCGTTTAATTTTAATGTGAAGTTTTTTACTTGTTAATTTTTTTGGAAAAAATAAATTTTCTGAACAAAATGCGGGCCAGTAACGTGACTTAAAACCTTTGTTTGGCATAACAAAAAGGTATGATTAGTTTTAACTTTTTCTGTCAAAAAACTGTTTGGCATCATCAGTGTTATTCAGGACTAGGTGTTTGGCATTCAGTCCTTGTAATTGGTTGAACACAGTACTTATTCTACAAAAAATGAGACCTATTTGGTCTTGACCCTGTTCAACCCTTTTAACCCCTATGAACTGGCTGGTCGCCTGAAATAAAGAAAAACCCCCAAAAACCCAAAAAAATCTAATTACAATTCGATGTCAAAAAAAAATTAAAATAAAAATTTAAAAGTTATTAACTAATGTTTAAGTTTTTTTTTTATTAGGCTGTAAACTTTAGGAAGTTCTAAAAATGTTTTGACATTTGTGTCAAGAGTGACATGTAGATTATGGCGTGTACCCAACCAATTACTATTGAATATAACTACTATTTGATTCCAATTATTAGACAGGTAGTCAAGTCTTAAGTAGTACACGGTATAGTACAAACAGTGGTGCAAGTAGAGAGTCTGGAAGTAAGGGGTAATATTTTTAAACTTAATATTGACACATTTTTATTTATTCATAATTTAGGCAAGCTAAAAAGTAGGTTTTAAACGATCTAATTAAATAGGATTTAAATTTTTGTGTATTTGGCTTGACAACAACAATTTTCGTTATATATAAATTAGTTATGAAGGTCGTCAAGATAAGGATTTATAATTGTAAAAATCATGATTTGTATTTTCATTAAGGATGTATTTTTAGTTACATTATTAAGTAAAATTTTATTTTAGTTTAAGCAACTTAAATGAAGTAATTTGTTTAGGATAAAATTAATTTTAGATTGAAATAAATATTGTGCAAGTGGCTTTGTGTTAATGTGGCATACTTTAATTGTACTAAAACTTACAATGTTTAATGATAATTATGGGGAAGATCCGATTTAACTAAATTTAAAAACAATATAAACCATCCGGTTAAACCAGAAGATAACTTCTTTATGACAAACTACATTAATAGTTTGACTATAAATTAACTTTTATTAAAAATGTCAATTTTTAAAAGTTCGGATAAAACTGAAACAACATTTTATTATGGCAGACTTCCGACGTCAAAATGAAACGATTTAAATTAATTGGGTTATATCCCAAACTTGCGGACCAACTTCGTTGGGTGTTAATATCTGATTTTTTTAATCAATGTAAAATATAGCCTATAACACTCCTGAATAGGGTAGCTTTCTGATTGTGAAAGAATTTAAATGATTGGTTTTGTACTTCCGAAGATTAGCGGCTACAAACAAACTAAACCACAAACCCACAAAGAAAGTTACAAACATTACCTGTATATACAGGGTGTCGGTCGTACGGTCGATGGTACCTTAGACGTTTTTCGGAAAACGGAACATTGGCTTTTTTAGAAAATTTGGCAACATAGGTTGTTTGTGATCTAACGATCTAATAATTTTTTACTATGCAACGTTGCCGCTTATACCAAACAGTGGCATCAACTTTGAAATTTAAAATGGAACACCCTGTGAATTTTGGTATTTTTGGATTCGCCACTACTTTCTAAATATTTTTGCCTAATAGTATCCTATACCTATCTCTAACGGTTTTTGAGTAAATAAATATTTTCCAATTTTTTTTTAAATATTTCTTTTAATAAAAAGCTTTTTATGACTCTATTTGCATTCGTGGACATCCTAAAATTTTGGGTGTAGCATCTTAATGTCCTCTACATTGATTTTGCATGGAGAAATTTGATTTAAATTATACAGGGTCGCTAAAAATTGTATTTTTATATAAAGGAAAATTTTTACAGGGTGGCCCGGTAAAAATCTTTCAAATTTTTTTCACCCCTATAGAGATGGAGCCACCCTAATGTAACACACTATTTAAATAAAATACTTTATATTTTTAAAAATTTGTAGTTTTTTTTTTGATAAACCCTCACCGCAATTGGCAATGCTTCTACTTTTGTTGCTGCAAAAATAAAAGGTAAAGTTGGGCCAAATTGCTCATTTTCAATTGTTTAAATGGTTAAAACTTGATAAATATATTTTTTCGGAAAAATGTAGAGTCATTTTCGGTGGAAAATTAGTCACAAAATTAGATAAAATTTTATTTAATGTAAAAAAATATTTTTCTTAAATTTCAAAAAAACTACGATTTAAAAAAGTTCTAACCAAAATTCGAGCTGGCAACATGAGTCGTCGTAATCAGTATTTTATTCTGGACATGATTCTCCAAAAAAATTCCATAAGAATAATTTTTGATCAATGTGCGCTCATACGACCTGGTCTATTAGTTAATTTGCACTGAAATGTAGTTGTAAATATCTCAAGATTCTTCTCCTCAAATTGAAGTTAGTAAAAGTCACCCTCCTCAATATTTTTTATTACCTTTTTAAATATTTTTGGTAAACAAATACATTAAAACAATACAATAACGTAACCTTTAAATTCCCGTCATAAAGTAATAAAAAAACTGTAAAAGACATTACTTGCCGATTTTCCTTAAAAATAGTTACGATGCAAATACTAAAACAGGATAGCCTTTGTAAAAGAAAATTCTGCAAAAATATAGTTACAAATGCTACACTAATATGGTCAATTTTTGAACCGAAATGGGGTAGACTTTGTAACTGTTTTTTGCAAACAAAGACTACTCGAGTTCAGTCACCGTCCTAACTGAACTAGTATAGGTTGTGAGTATTTACTTATAGAAAATTGAAGCTACTGAATAGCAGCAGCACTTTTCTATAGGTAAGGACTTGTAAGCAAATGCTGATATGTTTAAAGTAAATCCTTCTTTATTTTTATATAATGATTAATACCTTTTACTTATAAGCAAAACCATTTGCTTCTTTTTATTCATATGGCCCATAAAGTTTATTTTTATAAGGGTCGACAGAAGAAATCAGTGTTTGATAACAGTGTAAATGGAAGTTCCCATATTTTATTTAATACTTTAATTCTACGGCTTAAATATTTTTTAAATTTTATAGCACAACATATTGGTATGTTTTATGATGGCGGTCAAAGATGGATAATTTTTTAACGACATCCAAATCACGGAAATTTGTTATAACAAAATTTTTTAAGTAATCCTACTTTTTGGTTAGTCCAATTTATTATTATTAATAATTGATAATTAAAAATGGGGTTTAAATGGCAAAGTTTCGTTCTCTTATCCCGATCAGTAAGTTTAAAACCTAATATAATTTAAAATATGAATAATTTTTATGACTTTTGATGATTGATCTCCTACTACCTAAAAAAAAATTAGACCGTTTTTAAATGTCCTTATAGGCTTCTAACATTAATATCCGAATTCTATTTAAAAATCTGAATTTAATGATGTTTTCAATAAATAGAGTAGTCCAGTCCAGTAACTCTACCGGCAAACTTTTCATGATCATTTAAACATATGTTCTAACCGTCTTAGTTTTTGAGCTACGGTGTGTTAAAAATTTAAAAATATTGTTGCTTTTGTTGCTTTTTATAATAACAGTTATAAGAATTTAGATAATTTTTAAAAAATGGGAGATGTCTTTGATGCTTTAGAAAACTATTTTTTAATACACAAGAATTTTTTACCAGTGTCGTCCATGGGAGGTAAGGTAAATATTATTAAGGAAAAAAAATTAGCCACTGCATTTTCTTAAAATAAAAATAATTGTTTTGGATTTTCGATAAGTTTAAAACAAGTTTGATTTTTTGATTTTTTTTTAAATGTACAGTTTTTCAGTAAATAAATACAAACTTTTTTCTTGACATAGTAATATCGCGTATCTAAAATAGGTAGGTTATAGACATGTTAAGTGTACGCCTTATCACTTAGTTCACTTTATCAATAATTATATGAGATAAAAGTTACAATACAAATGTATTGACCAACTTTTTTCTAAAAAAATTATTTTGCTTTTAAAAATGAAAAAAAAGATACTAATTACTGTAGAATTATAATATACCGAGTGCCCACGAAATTACTAGCAAGCACTTCCGGTTAAACCGTATGTACCACAAAAAATCAGAAACATCAGAAATTTGCATTCTATCCAACAATACATCCGAAAAAAACTTTAAAATTGTATTAAGACCCCTTAGACACGCATGCAAATCCATTGTTTTGCTTGAGCGTCTTAAGGCCCCCTGCAAGGAAGTTTGAATACAAAAAATCAACCGGCCGTTGATTCGGTTTAAGCCAAGCAATTGACGGTACGCAATCGACAAAACGTACAACTTGATACCTCCTCACACACTCCGTCTGGCAGTACGACTTAAGACTGCGCAAAGCAAAACGGTGGATTTGCATGCGCGTCTGAGAAAGCCTATTCGGTTCAAGGCAAGCAATTGACGGTACGCGATCGGCAAAACGTACAACTTGATACCTCACACACTGCGTCTTGCATTACGACGTAAGACTGCGCAAGCAAAACGGTGGATAAGCATGCGTGTCTGAGGGAGCCTTAACACTTTTCTCAAGAAAATAACAGGCTTGCAAGTAACCTTGTGGGCACCCCGTAGATGACCATGTCGAGAAATGATTAGTATTTTTTACGCGAAAACTGTACATCGAATAAAAAAAAGTCAGGAGATTCAATTTGTTTAACATTAAACGGCAATTAAAAAAATATCCTAAGAAAATGCAGTGGCATACCATTTCTTTTAAAATATTTACCCTGAATCCCTTATGGATGACGTTCCCCAAAAATCACACTTCTTAGAATTTTTTTAAACTTTGCATAAACATACTGTGTCCTTTACACATACAATTTTTTTTAATAGGCTTAATTGTGAGACTAAATTTTCAGATATAAGCTTTTAAAATTTGCATATTTAACATAGGTTTGTTCCAGCAGAATGTTGGAAACATGTTAGTAACAATATAGTAAAACGCAGAATTTGTTACAAATATTAGTTAGAAATGTTGGCAACAGTTTTCTGCTGGAACAAAAAAATAAACAAGGCGTGCATACTGCTTATACGTCAATACAAGAAAGGTTATGTTAAAAATTTGTCAGTAATATTTGAAGAAAGTTTGCAAACTTTTCAAACAGTTTTAAACATGTTTTCAACATCTTAAAACCACTGCTGAAACAACAAACAATAATTGTATAATGTTACAAACATGGCACTGCTGGAACGACAAATTTGACGTGCGCAGAATCCAAACGGTTACAAACATTTCTGATAGCCTGCTGGAACAAACCATATAAGTCCTATCCTGACGGAACTTTTAGGGCACGTTTAATTAAATACCATTCTAACTTTTCTTACAATTTTTACCAAAAACTGAGAATCAATAATTCAGGATATAACAAACGTTTTTCTTAAAAAAAAACACACATTATATACGAGGTATCTCAATAAATGTGAATTTTGTTCAAAAAGACGAAAGTACCATTATTTTTTACAATATCAAAAATTTGTATTTTAAAAAAATGATTTAAATTAAAAAAAGCGTTTAAATATGCAAACTTGTTTATTTAAACTATTTTTGAAAAGATAAAAATGAAAAACCGAAAAAACCGTTTTTTCTACTTTTCTCGAAAATTTTTGAGGTTATTACATGAGTTGTAGGTTTTGTTAATGTCGACAACTTTTACATTTAAGTTTTTTAATAGGAGTTATTATTTAGCTTAAAATTTGCAAAAGAAAACTTTACCCTTAAAAACCACCCCCTAACGCATTATTTTGGTCCGGAAGTATTTTTCTTACATAGGTAGGATGCACTTAACAAAACCATACCATTGGTTTGCTGTAAGGCATTTTTTTGCAATTAGGTATTTCCTCTGGACTATTATTAATTTTATCACTTATTTTTTTTAACAAATTTGCCATTATTTAATTACGAAGTAATTATTGTAAATTATTTGAAAGTAAATATATAACCAAAAAAACGTTTCAGAACAAATGTATTCCCTACAATAGGAGAAAATAAATTTATAACTAACTGTGGAAGCCTCTAGAGACTTTAATGGTCGCAGTACTCCTTGGGAATGTCTTTAATAATATCAAAGGCAATAATTATAGTTTCACTATAATATTTAATTTGTCGTAAATGTTATTATAAAAAAACGATATATTTTTCCAAATTATTAATATCGCATCTCAAAAACTAAGATGTTTAGGACATAACATGTTCCTGTAAAGTTTTTTTTCTTATGATTTATTGTAAAATCACTACTTTTAGTTTTTTGGTAGGGTTACTGGACACCCTAAATATTTATTATATAAAAGGTTTTTATCGGAATTTTATTTTCCAGTGTTTTATTTAGCTACCTCTGAATAATATCTTAAACATATTTAAAGAGATTAAAGCAGTAAATTTTAACTATAAATTTACAACATTTAAAATATTTTTATTTATTAATGTTACTAATATCCAAAATATTTAAAAATATTATTGTTACATCCGCGTTCTGTTTACAAAATTAACACACGGCTTGATCTACTTTGATGATCAACTCATGATCAACTACATAAGCAACTATGACCAAGATATGATTTAAGAATTGGGGGTTATTAGTACTTATATCTAATTATTTACCACGTTCCTTAGTATAGGCGTTAAATAAACTAAATCATCATCGAAAATAGGTTTTTAATGTTGTATCGGTCTAAATTAATTATACCAATTGGAGTAATTATACTATAGTGTAATCAAATATTTTATATATCAATAATTTTTAATTTTCCTAACGTTTTTTCTTCGTAATTGACTAATTTTGTCAATAACCTGAAAATTTAGTCACACACAACTTACTTAGTTCTCAAAAATCACATCGAAACCCAAAACTTTAGTGGAGCATAGGTTAGTTGGTACAAAATATTTCTTATATCGATAAGTTTTGAAACCAAAAAAAATATATAGTAGAACAAAACCCATTGTAAACGGTGGAAAATATACATTTAGGAAAAAATAAATTACGGGTGATCTGAGGTCGGGAATGCGAAAGGGGGGAAGGGTTTAAGGGTAAATAACAGTTTTTCTCGATTTTCGGCAAAACTACAAGTCTTATGAAAGAAAGTTAAATGGCACGAAATTTTAATAAAACTTACCTTTATTTGTCCCAAAAATACTTATATATATTATATATATACTTATGTATATAAAATAAAATATTTATTTTTATTATTTGCACCTAATATTGAAAAAGTACCCTCCTTTCCAATCGAAAATTCACATGTTTAAATATCGGCATTTTCAAAAAGTCGGTGAGCTCTTTGTTCGTTAAAATCTCTACTTTCTGATGGTGTAAAAAAATAAGTTAAGTAAGAGTTAAACTGTAAATCGAATAAATCGAAGAATAAAAAGATTATTGATTAAAGGTTTGCACAAAATACAACAGTTTCATTTCCCTTCAATTATTTAAAAGATATATATATATATATATATATATATATATATATATATATATATATATATATATATATATATATATATATATATATATATATATATATATATATATATATATATATATATATATATATATATATATATATATATATATATATATATATATAATATATATAACTTACGTTAGGCCGTTTTTTCAAATTTTTTGACCCTCCTTCCCCTGATGAGATTTGGTGAGATTTTCTTCAACTCTCCCGCATTTCCTAATCTCGCGTGAGATTTATGGGAATGCAAAAGATACTCATTTGTCAAACCAAAATTAATTTTGTACTCAAAATAATTCTCAGAAAGTATCACATTTTTCTGGGAGGGACATGCCCCAAAATTTGTTAATATTTTTCTCTTTGCCCCCTACCCTTATGGTAAGATTTAGTGATATTCAACTGGACCCCTCCCTAAATGTCGCGTAATTTATGGACGCCCCTAAAATATTGCTGTTTTAAAAAATATCTTAGTCCTTAAGACATGCATTATGCCGCCGCCAGACATTGGGCCAACTACAACTTCGCCCAATATGTGGCGGCAGCATTAAAATTTAAGTTTACTGATAATCTTTAAAATTAAAAGCCTAACCCTAAAACTAAATCTGTCATAATTATGATTCGATATATTTTGCCAGACGTAATTTTTGACACGTGTTATAATTTTAACAGATTTTATCTGTTGAACAAACTACGACCAATATTTTTTACAGGAACACATTTTTACGTAAATAATGTAACTATTTATCGTAGCACTCGACAGTAAAAATGATTTATTTTCAACTATTATTATGTGGTAATCAATCTCTTCAATCGTTATACAATCTCTTCAATCGTTATACAATTTGACAATAGCTAGAGTAATCTAACAAACAACACTTTTTAATAAATGAAGTTTAAATTTAAAACATAAAAGAGGTGCTCTATTTAATAAACAAAACAATATAAGTAGGGTTATGTGTTTATAAAGTTAATTAATACCTATTAAAAACAAATATATAATCAAAAAATTTTAATTTTTAAGTGATAAATAAATTATTTAACTTATTTATTTAAGGTGAAGTCATAAACGAGCAAATTATTTATGTACCTATGTAACTATTTAATAAACCTATTTACAATAAACCTAGGTAAACAAATTAACTTAATGGGTTAATAAAAGGGTTACTTTCCATTAAAAATCAGATTGTTCCGAGTTTTAAAAATAGCAACGTTCTAACGTGGGTACATGCTAATTATGTTGGTTGGTAGCACAAGTACCAAGCAGGCGCCATAGCAGATTATTGTGAAAATTATTTTTTTCTACGACTACATGTAAACAGGGCCGTATTATCCATTAGGCTGACTAGGCTACAGCCTAGGGCGCCATGAAAAAATAGACGCCAGACAGGGGAGTAATAGGCGCTAGACAGGGAGGTTTCAAAAAAGTTTAGGTTGAGTGGGGGATTTTTGGTGACTAATTTCTGTGTGAATAAGGTGCTTTGAAATGAAATAGAAAAATAGGCGTGAAAAGGAGGGAAGGACCTTTTTGTGGAAAATAGGCGCTTCGGGAATTCTAGCCTACAGGGCGCCTCAAACAGTTAATATGGCCCTGCATGTAAAAATAGCAAATGCCTATAACACACTAGTGTTAAAATAGTATATTACATAACAAGTGTCAAAGTGAAAATCACTTTTGGCACGAGTCATATTTTTTTATATCATTAATTTAAACACAGACAAGATAATCTGACAAAAGCTTAGACGTAAATCAATGTCAGTGCCATAAAATCCAAATAAACAAATTACCTTTAATTGTATGTAAAAGCATATAAGTATTTGGTATTTTTATTTTAGTTTCCTTACAAAAGTGAATGCCGTATGCACTGTAATTTCTTTAATTAATTTTTCAAATTGCGTAAAAACACCTTATCACTAAACAAAACTTACAGTCCCAAATGGATTAAATTAAATTTCAACTCTAATTTAATGGCACTTTCATATTTATTTTACCAGATATTAGCCTCTTTCTAATTAAGGTCGTATGATTTATTTAGAAAAAAATCGCCTGGCCTTTGTGGTCAGGTGTAAGGTTTAACAAATCGAGATCCCTACTTTGGCATTCGAAGCTTTGAGACACTTTCATTGTTTAATAGGGTTGCCTATTATTATTAAAAGCATTATTTGCTATAAAATACTGTTTATAAATAAACCAAACAAACCTTAAACATAAAATTAAAATGAATATAATTTCGAAAAAAAAAAGATGTGATGTTAGCACTGGTAAGTCAAAACCTTTAGTTTGTTAAAAATAACACTGTAAATATCTTTTTAACGGAAATTAAGCATCTGTCATATGTACTTTTTAACACTAGTGTGGAAAAGTATATTACATTACAAGTGTGGAAAATGACTAATTTCACACGAGTGGGAATATTGTAGCACGAGGCGTTAGCCGAGTGCGACAAACCCACGAGTGTAAGAAAGTCATTTTCACACGAGTACTGTACACTATTTTTCCTACGACCACAAATTATTCACCAAAAAAATAAATTAAAGTTTGTCTGTTCAGAAAAAATAAAAACAATTGAGAACTTTGCAACACTAGGGTGATATTTACTTTGCAACACTAGTGTGATATGTACTTTTCCTCACTGCTATATTATACTGTTTTGACAATATTTTTACATCGAAAATCACCTACCTAGAAGCATTATATAACTTTTATCATTTTGGAATTTAAAAAGGCCCTCACTTAATAAAAATTGTATGGTTTGGTTAGGTAATAACGGTAATAGTTTAATACGGTTTTCTGCTATTTTAAGGGTTTTTAAAATTATTGATACTCACATATTTTAGACACTCTTCTAAATAAAATGTAAAGTGGCGCATATCCAATACATTCCGTTTTTTAAATATATCAGTAAACAAACTTACGGGACCGGGGAGTGAAAAGGGGTGCTGGGTGGGGTAAAATTGGTAAAACGAGTTAATGAAACTGAACATCACATGTAAAATTAAGTAAAAATTACATTTTTTCCTCATATTTTTGAGAAAAAATATAAAAAATATGAAAATTGTAAATGGATAACCTAAAGTCCTAAAAGTAAGAAAAAAACAACTACTAAACGTCAGTTATACCATGCAAAATATGGAAAGCATTTGGCAACGTCGGAAGGGTCTGATTCTATTTATGAATGGATAAAAGAAAGTGGATTCATAAAGTGTGTATTAGCCTCAGGTTTAATTAAGGGATTAAAAAAAAGATTTAACTAGTTGTTTGAGTACACGAAGACAGAGGGAAAGAAATTTGATCTATAGGAGTTTATTTCTCTGGCGCTTTAGGTTGAACGGTCAAGCGGCAAGGCTGCCTCTATAAAGTGCGTGCTCAAAGGTAGGAGGGAAATTTTTAATTTGATCTACTTACCTGACAACACTGTACCACTGAGCGAGCCGTCAGTGAAAGTTGTTTTTGTGGTTATGTCTATTTTTGTTTATGTTTTTATTTTTTCGGAAATTTTATTATTTACTCTTTATTAGAAGAAGCTACTGTGTAGTAACTTAACGTTAATAAGATGATTTTCGCTTATTTGGGTTCTACTGTTTAAGGTAAGTAAAAAGTATTCTTTACTGTCACTACAATAAATATGTCACTTGCAAAACCAATAGCAGTTTTTAGAATGACATCATAATATATATCACACTAGTGTTGTAAAGTACTTTGCAACACTAGTGTGATATAACGCATTTTCTATGCATGAAACCAGTGTGCTATTTGCTATTTTCACAAGTGGTCGTCAAACCTAGTATTTCCAAGTATAATATAAAGCTGTCATCGCTGTCATATTATTATTTAAAACAAATGTAACTGTTAATTAGACTTACGTTGAAAAAACGATGCAATATGTTTTAAGTGAGAACCTTTTAATTCCCAAATGATAAAGTTATACAAAGCTACTAGGTAGATGTTATTCAATATAAAAATATTATCAAACAGTATAACATACCGCAGTGAGGAAAAGTATACCGGATCAGCTAACAACCATAACACATAAGCAGTAGCTTTTATTTAGGTTAGGCAAAATCCGGCAAAAAAATTTGAAGGGTGGGCAGCAAAATCTGCTATTGCAATATTAAAATTAAATAGATACGTATCAGTACAAATATTTTAGGTGTTTATCTTTAAAGGTCCTATAAACTGAATCGATCTTTTTTCAGGGGCTATTAATGAGCCTGTGCATAAACAAAATATTTTATGTAAACCATTTTTTCAAATATTTAAATTCCTGCATTTTAATAAAATAATCCATTTAAAAAAAATAGTTTGCTGTGGAAACCAAGCAAAAATTACCTATCTTACTTTTCACACAATCTAGTGATATATCCTTAACTTCTTTATTATTGGAGATACGAAGTCGGTTAAATTAGTAAAGTATTGTAGCATTTTTCCGCTGATTAACGTGCTGCCAACAAAGAAAACAATTGAACATCGGGTTTCGATTTATTGCACAAAATATACTTTTTTAATGTAACACCCTGTATATTATATTACCATTCAGAAAGATCTATCAAAGAGCATTAAAAAGTCCTCATGTGTTATATACAATTTTAATAGTTTCGGAACTATGGCCAACCTTTCGGATAACGATGAAGCTTTGGCATTTTGTGAATGAACTGACCCTGTATAGTTGCATCACCATTAAATACCGATATTTTAAAGAGCCCTTTGGGAAGCTGTCACATTTTGGTATGTCTATCTCCCATAGTTTTGAAGGAACATGGCCATTCAAATCTAAAAATAGTAGATATAATGTCTATTTTATCTTTGACACTAAACTTAGTGCTTATAGCTTGGAGCTGCAGAGATAATGAAAATTTAACATAATTTTAGATTTGGATGGCATATTTCAAAACTATAAGATAGACACATATCAAATTGGTATTTTAGTAAAGGCATACAAAATATCTATTTAATGGTGATGCAGTATACAGGGTGTTCTATTTAAAAATGCCAGTTTACTATCTTTTAATGGTGTTGATAGATCTTTCAAATAGAGATATAATATACAGGATGTTTCATTAAAAAAATAAATTTGCAATAAATCAAAAACCAGATGTTCAATTGTTTTTTTTGTTGGCAACACGTTAAACAGCGGAAAAATGCAACTACTTTGCTAATTTAACCGACATCGTTTCTCCAATAATAAAGAAGTTAGCAATAATGCCTACCTAAAAATGATCACCCTGTATAATCAACTGACTATCGTTTTCGATGACATTACTCCATCCAGATTAGTTCTGGTTTTAGTGACAGTAAAACAATAACCCCAACTTCAACCTTAATAATTTAACAAAAACCTACAACAATGCAACCCTATTTTATGACAAGAGAATAATCGGTAAATTTTAGTCGATCAACGTTCAGTTAGTTTTAACAATTGCAAAAAATCCATCCATTGGTACATGACATTTAGAAATAAACTACCTACTTACCAAGAAGATTGAATCCTAAATAACTACAATCCTCTAGGCGTATGGTACTACTCAACAGATAGTCGGTACCATCCAATTCTCCATCGGAAATGGTACTCATTTCACCGGGACTTAACGAATAAAACGACAACGGCATCGTAAATAACAGTCCAGAAATATTAAGCAGACAGACAATCGGTACTACGATATCGACTCGGACATTAAGTAGGTACCTACTGTAGAATACACTCGCGGAAAATATATACTAGATAAAACAGATAAACAAAAATAACATTATTAGTCGATTACGTGTTTAAAAATAATTCTTTCAAGTCGTTTGCCTTAGAGAATCAACAATAATTGATTAAGGTACTATTCCTCGAAATGGTACAGTAGACACTGAAAGTAAATACTGAGATACTTAACAAAAAGAAAACATGCAATTAATTTTCAACATTTTAAAATGCTGGAGGGGGCCAAATATTGATGTAAGATTTATCTTGAAACTGATAAGGCCGGCTTTGGTATTAAAACTATTTTCAAAAATGTTGTTTACAGCACACGTATTTTATAGCAACAATTATGGTCTGGCCACACATAATCGCAACGAACCCGCCGTCGAGCGTCACGCAGGTGAAATGTTGGGGGATGGGGTGCAAAAAATATTTTATTTAATAAAATTGCAGTAATATGAGTCTGTTATACTACGCTTTTAATTACATCTAATCGTAAAATAAACCTTCAATAATAAGTTTTACCTATACTACACTTAAAGTTTGTAAATCTGTTTTATTTAAACAAGGAGATATACATACATAAAACAATAAACTCAGCTTGACAAATATGCGTTTTATATTTGAGAGTTGTAATTTTTCCCAAATAATCGGTCCCCCTTTTCTTTTTCATTGTGAATGCGGGCTCATTGCGGTTATGAGTGACTAGACCTTAAAAATAGTTTAAATTGCATACTGGGTGTACACGATTTTATTAGACAAGCCTAGGGTTGCCAAAAATTATATAGTCAATGTCGGGACACCTTAATTTTTGGTATGCTTAAGTTTAATGGGGTTGCATGTATCTTTGATGCATGTTTAAATTATACTAATGGTGGAAAATTATTTCGAAAGACTGCCAACAGCCGATCAGTCGATTCATTTCGTTGGTCTGCTGAGTTGCGATTAATGAAAAAATTCTCTTTAAATTGATATTATGTAAAATAATTATTTACATATTTTCATATATTCTTATAAAGGGGTTCAAACAAAATTAAATATCTTGTTTTATATTCTAAATTGGGACTTTTTGTTATGATATCCGGATGTCGGTACATAATATGACCTAATATCGGTGACAGTCCCGATATATCGGGACGGAAGGCAACCCTAGACAAGCCACAACTCCAAAGTATTAGACACTAGACTATTCCAAAAATGTAAAGGATAAAGGATAAAGGTCATTGATTAGACATATTAAAATTGGACTTTATATAAATAGTATGGAAAGAGGAGAGTTTTAGCATATTTTTTACTTTTAAGTCACTTCCGGTTTAACCGGATATGGCTTCAATTTGGAATAAGATTAAAATATAAAATTTGGGGGTTTCCATTAAGGAAAAAAATATTTTTGGTAATATTTTCAATTTAATTTTTAATCTTATTTATTAAACAAGCTGTATTAACATTTTTTAAAACTTTATAAAAACTTAGTTAAATTGGGTTCTGTTAAAAAGAATTTTATAACCAATTTATTATTTGGGGATTTTTTTTTAAAGAAATAATTAAGAATTATTTTCAGTTCTGCAAATGTCATTTACCCGGTATAACCGGAAATCCCAAAAAGATAATATATTTGCCATGTAAAGATCAATATAACTTATACTAACTAAATGTATCTTAAGTAGTTTTCAAGATTTTCTAACATTGAATAACCGGCATGTATAGTAAGGCCATAAACGAATATCAGCCGATAACCGCCTTTACTACCCATTGTTCAAGGTGTGACATAAGCAAAAAAATTGTGTATCCCTTTAAAGAATTTAAGGTTTCAGATTAGGTTCGTATTAAAATATCTAAAAAAATTGTTTCATATCCTAAATGTGCTAATTTTGGTGAGATAACTTTATTGTTCGTTTGTATAAAATTTTAGATATTAGAGTAATACTTTTTTCTTATTTTTTTCTAATTTTTTTAGGCGCAATTGTCAAAAAAATAATTGCTAACAATTCATTTTAAAATAAATTTTGTTTAAATTGACTACGCCTCTGTAAAAACCAACTGCTCGCTGATAGGTGATGAGTTTATTGCTGTGCCTTTTTATATTGATTTATGACATATGACATATAATACTTCTAGTTGGACTATACCACAATAAAATATGTATTTTATTGGTTTAAAAAGTCAGTAACCGGAGTTACTAGGTATTCATAATCAATATAAAGTGTCCAAAGTATAGATAAGGAACTAAAAATATACAGTAAAACCTCTCATAAGCGGACACTCCCAGTTCCACTCTTTTTGTCCGCTTAGGTGTCTGCTTAAAAGAGTATTTAAAAGCTATAAAATTTGAACTTAAACATATTCATATATTTATTAAAAAAGCTATCACTAATACGACATATAACTTCCATTTTTACGCAAACTAAGAAGTCGTTTACTAGGCGCCATATTAAATTAAATGGAAACGGTACTTCCCGGGCCAGCTCATACAGCAGTGTCCCCAATATGCCAATACATAATATTTAAAAATTATGTATTTTACTACTAAGTCCCGTTGTTAGAGGTTCGCGTCCGGTCAAAGAAGATCTTAATTTTCTTTGTGAACGACTTAAAATTGTCCGCCTCTGTTGATATGAGTCCGCGTCCCGTTGTTGGAAGTTAGACGTCCGGTTGAAAAGAATCTCTTTTTGATCCAAACGAATTAGACCGTGTCCGGGTATTAAGTGTGGTAGTTAGTTTTACATGAGAAAAAACTAGGCAAAACCTTGGTTCCAGAAAAGTTGTCCGCATAAAGGAGGCGTCCGCTTGATAAAGGTGTCCGCAAGAAAAGGTTTCACTGTAATAATAATAATATATATTATACAGCAAAAAAGCTGATGCATATGTCGATGTATACATATTCTGAAAGCTATATTAGGGATATGTTATACCTAATTAAAAATAATATTTTAGAGGATTGTATCATCAAAAATCTAATCATAAGACAAAATGTTAAAGGCATGTTTAAAGCATTCCTCACACGGTCAATATTATTGAAGCAATATTGTTGACATATTATTATGACATTGGCATAACACTATAATATTGTTTCTGAGGGTGCATTAAGTTCTAGTATTCATTAAATGAGTCTAGCCAGATGGAAGGAATGCGGAAAAAAAACTGAAGTTGCTTTTAAGATGTTGCCAGATTTTCATCCTACTGCTGAGAACCTATTTTACACTTTTTTAAATATAAAATTTCATATTTTATAAAGTACTTGTTTACACCTTGGTATTGATTTATTTTTAATTCCCTAAAGATATTTTATTTTATTGCTCTATTTTCTTAGAGAAACCGATTATACTATGCTTTAATATTCATATCGTCCTTAAAATATTTTTATATTCTTAATTTCCGACAACAAGGCAGCCCTACCAAGATAACCACTGAAATAATGTTTACTGATTGGTTGCCGCTGGAATGAGCCTCCAAAGAGGTGGAGCCTCGCATCAACATAGACGGGGAATGGTTTGGAATTTATTGTACTTTTTAAGTATTTGTTAATTATTAACATTTTTTAGTATTTTGGTTTTGTGTTTGTATTATTACGTAGAAATTTAATTTAGTATTTTGATTTTGTATCGCATTCAATAATTAAGTTTAGTATGTATGTAATTAAATAATAAATTAACTAAATAAATCCGTTCTTGTTTCAAGCTTAAGGGTGGGTTTCACGCTCATGCAATTTGCGCAAATTGACTTGTGCATACCAATTTGTGCAAATAAATTAGAGCATGTAAACGAAAATCGTTTACTTGAGCAAGCAAAAAGGTTTAGCTTCTGTAAAATCTGGATGGTCAGATAATTTGCATGCGGTTGGTGCAAATGTATGAACGTGTAAACGACATACAAATTTAAGACATGCGTAGTGAGTAAATAATAGTTGTATTGGCGTGATTTATTTATCGTTTTCTGTTTGATGGGTCTTTAATATTATTTTTTGTGATAATAATAATATCAGTGAAAAAAAAGTTTCTTTTGGAATTTATTAAGCTCTATTCTATCATTAAATAAATATGAAAGTAAGTAGTAACACCAGCTCATGCTAACAATTCGTCGTCGTACTCCATCGTTTACTGATAAACAAATTTGTGCAAATAGACTTGACTGTAAAAACAAAGGTAATAGTTTAGTCTAATTTGCACAAATCAACTGCGCAAATTGCATGAGCGTGAAAACCCATCTTTACGTAGACATTTCTTGTTGGTTATAAAAAACTATTTTTAACGCCAGTCAAAATTATGAAAAAAAGAATCCTTTTTAAAAGGCAAAATTGTTCATGGCCAATTCAGGGAAATAATTGCCAATATCTATAGAGTTTGCGATGAGAAAGGAACAAATAATACTTTAAAACTGCCTCTAAAAAGAAAACTTGATCGCGTTTCCCTTTATGCGGTAGTTTCTATTAACAGTGTACGAATAATCAACAGGAAAGATGAAGAACGTCGAAAGGATCAATTTTCGAAAGAAAATTTTTTTGCGTTAGTACATTCGGACTTTCATTTGTTTATTTAAAAACATTCACCCAACGTTTCGGACAATCCTATCTCTGTCCGTTTTTAAGAGTGTAAACTGTAAAAGGACAGCGATAGGACTACCCAAAACGTTGTGTGAATAGTTATAAATAAATACAGTGGAAGTCTAAAATGAATTTAGTGTCACTAATGCTATTAATTATATTACTGAGATGCTATTCTCATTACAACTAAAAATATTTAGATCTTGGCAATTTCCACTACATTTTTAAAAATAAATTATGCTTACATATTTTTATCATATTTAAACTGTTTAGCAATCATTTATTCGCACGCCTCTGATTAGACTCGATAATGCACAATTATATTTCCCCTGCCTTCTTGCGTCGTCTGGCTTGTTTCACTGGGCGAACTTTATGCATTTACCCATTAGCAGAAATTAAAAAAGGTGGTATTTATTCAGGTACAAAAAATTAATATTAAGTTTTAAGGGGTTTCTCGTTAATACATTATTATTTTACCTGTATATGATAGAGCTAATAATAAAGACATTGCCTTCTTTTCTTTTAAGTAGTACGAATTACATTACTATCTTACTAGTGGGTCGCAATATGATAGTAAGGATTTGGTAAAAATGGCAGTACCGTGTAAAGGAGTACTTGATTCCAAAGCAAGAAAAATAGTGCTCAAAATGTACATGATGCACTTATACATCAAATGCTTAAAAACTCTTCGAAATTTAACCCGTGCAAATATGACAGAAATCGACGAATCAACAATCTATAGAAGGCAAGAATGGAATAGTGCAACATCACATTTGCGGGAGTGTAAAACGAGCGTGAAACCGTGGCAGTGCAATTTAAAGTTAAACCGAAAAGAACAAGTGTTAATTAATCGACTTCGGATAGGGCATACTAAACTAACTCATAGTTACCTTCTAACAAAAGACAACCGTCCTTTCTGTGAATTGTATACAGTTCCTCTAACCATTAAAACATTTTAGTGAAGTGTCCAAAGCACGCGCGAGAAAGACAGAAAAATAACCTTAAAGGCTCCTTCAGGACATTCTTAATAGCAATTTAAAAGATACATTAAATTTTATAAAAGACTGTGGGCTAATTAACTCAATATAAATCATAGAGTAGTACAACGAACATGTGATGTGAACAAACGACTAAATTTTTTGTTTACGTGCAAATAACCCTATGTGGTTGAAGCACTATCTAAACAAAATAAAAATAATCTATAGACTTAATACTTGCCACAGTTAGGGACAAAAGTAATGGAGAGTGATGACTAGGGTTGCCATAAATTCTATAGCATAGATATAAAATCGTGACGTCGCACAGTGGTTTTTAGGACTCTATTTTTTACTTTATAAATGTGTTCAAATAAAAAATTATAAGTAAAAATGGGTTTTTCTTAAACCAATAATATTAAAAAATAAAAAAACGCATCTTTTACCTTTAGAAAATATACTGGGTATCAATTTTTTGGCCAAAAAAAAGTCTTAAATTTAAAAACTTATACTTACAAAAAGGTTTTTCCCAAACCAATATGTAATATTAAAAATAAAAAATAAAACTTACTTTCATCATTACACAACATACAGGGTGTCAAAGAGAAAAACAAATTAATTATAATAGTTATTACTAATTAATTTATTTTTCGTATTAAATAATATTGTAACGAAGCTTGGCATTTAAGGATTTTTACCTGAACTGTCTAGATTTGATAATAATTGTTATGTGTTACATAGAGGGCGCTACCTACACTAGTTTACTACTACTTAGATGATACATACATGGTAGCAAAAGAAAGTTGCGACTTTCTAGAGAAATTCCAATTAGTGTAGGTAGCGTCCTCTAGTTTGCACCAAAATTTTAATACCTGATCTAAAAACTTTATGTTAAAAACCCTTAGATACCGAGTTTTATTACAATATTCAAAACTTATCGAAATAAATTAAAAATTTGTTTTCCACTTTGACACCCTGTAACTGTCTTATTAGCAACTTTTGGATATAGGTCTTTGGTTAGATCTTAATATTTTGGCATAAAGAATCAGTGGTACCACTGTTTATTATTCATTAGCGCGCACCCTGTATATTACAGTTGTATAAAAAGCACCATGTCGAATATTCTTGTATTGCTACTTTCTTAAATTTTATTCTAAAATAAGCTCCAACGCTTCTTCGGCAGGGTATTTTAATATTTCTTTTCTGGAGATTTTAGCAATTTCCAAGATAATTTTATTGTTTCTACTGCCTAACTTTTTTTTAAAATGGTGCCAAATCATGTTGCCCATAATAATAGCCGCAGCTTTTATTTTTGATGATGTGTCTTATTCGATAATTTCGTTGCTTGCCTTTTTTAATTTTTGCAATTTTTCCTAAAATGATAACCTGGGTCGGCCAGAAAAGGTTGACGGTGTAGGTGAATTAAATTCAATAACATTCTGTTTTTCCAACCAGGCAGCATTTTTATTTTGAAAATATTCCTTCTTTTGTGCTGCTTGGCACCTTCCTAAATGTGGAAAAAAAGTACAAATCAAGAATTACACGGTATATATTTAAATGGTGATGTATCTGCTTTCGATGTAAACAAAGAAAATTTTTCTTTTATCAATTCGAAAAAATGGATATTGGCGAAAAAATTGAGTCGCAGAAACCATAGTGCGTTGGGACATAAGGCCTAATAACGGTGACCGTCCCGATGCATCGGGACCAAGATCAACGACGTATGGACCAGGTTTGTTTACGTTTGAGCTGTTGTCATCAATACATCACAGTAAAAGCGCTAAAATGCGGTGTGCCAAATTTAATTTTTCCACTCTAAACTTACTAACCACAAATAGTTGTTAGATAAGCCTCTATATTAAAGAATTTTGTAATATAACTTTTTAAATGAACAATACATATGTTTTTATCATTTTTAGATAACATAATAAAAAAATATGTTCAAATATTATAAGTTCTTATCTTTTAAAAAAAACAAAATTCTGAAAATACGTGATTATTTGTTAATCCCGGCAACGCCGCCCAGGGATTTTTACTCCATCGTAATTAAAACATGAATGAACTTTTCCTAAACGCTTGTGGGTGACGCCCCCTTTGCTTTGTCATTTCTGTTGGTTTCTGTCATTTGACAATTTGGAAGGCCAAAAGTAATCAAATAAAGCTTATAATGCGTTTTTTGTGTATTTTCTGGTGTTTGTTGGTGATTAGAAAGTGTTTTTAAAGACAATATGGGTAGGCAGTGCTTTGTTTGTAGAAGGGTAGACTATTCATTTCCGCACCTCACTTTTCACAGGTAAATAGAGACCAACGTCGTTGGGTGCATACTACCGACCAAGGTCAAAAGTAAATCCGCCATTGTCATTTCTCGCTTGCCTCACCCCCTTTGCCTATTAGGATTGTTGGCTTAATGTTTATCATAAAATTATGAATGAATCGCTGGGTCCATACGTCGTTGATCGGGACGGATGGCAACCCTATTTATGACTTATATTTTCCTTGGCAGGAGCCCAGCAACAGCGACGGATTTACGCTTCGGCGGTTCATAGGCAGACCATGTGGTGGAGGCCCCTCCGATAACCAAAAAGAAAAAATAAAGGTCTTTAGTATTTTGGAACGACGACCTTTAAACCTTTTTATAGAGCCCTAAGAAAAAGGTCCTCATTTCAATTAAACGACGAACTTTTTTCAAACGTTTCTAATTCCTTTCCTTTTATTTTTTTATTTTTTGATGTGGTGGAGGAGACAGTACTAAAGAAAAAAATTACCGACAAAAGCAAAGACACGTATTCTATAGAGGGTGGCAGGCGAGGTATCCGAGAAACTTCGGATATAAATTCAACAATGAAAATTAGAAGAAAAACTTTATATGAACATATGTCCCAAACGTCAGGGTATTAATTTTTTTTATCTGTTTTTTTTATAATAACTTTTATACCAATTTAGGTATTTTTAAAAAATTTGGGGAAAGCCTTCAATGCACCAGAAGACATTTTTTAGCATACAAGAAAATATATTTTTACCAGTATCGTCCATGAGAGGTTTAAGTCAAATATGTTTTAATATAAAAATGGTACGCTCCTGCATTTTTTTAATAAAAATAATTTTTAAAATACCCATTAGGTTTGGAAACAAAGTTGATCTCCTTACTTTTTTATTAGATGCATGGTTTTTGCGTATATAAATAAAAACAATTTATTGGCATGGTCGTTTCGTATGGAAAATATCAAATTCAACATAACACTATTAAAATCACCTCTGCTATTTACTGTTTAATCAGATTAGGGATTTGACCATGCCGAGAAATGGTATTTATTTATTTACGCGAAAACCGTGCATCAAATAAAAAAAAAGTCAAAAGATCAAATTTGTGTCAAACTAAATGATAAAATTTAAAAATATTTTGATATTAGAAAAATGCAATGTCGTACCATTTTTTTCTTTTATAATATTTACCTTAAAACCCTCATGAACGACACTGGTAAAATTTTTTTGGTATGCCAAAAAATGTCTCCAGGTGTCTAGGAGGCTTCCCTTAAATTTTTAAAAATATTTTAACTGGTATTTTTTATTTTCCAACAACCTATATTTCGAAAACTAAGACGTTTAGAACATAAATTTATGAAATATTTTTCTTAATTTATTAAATTGCAAATGATGAAGTGTCGTTATTTTGAATGTCCGGGCGCCTTGATTAAGATTCCGTTATATTTATTATCAAAATAACTTTTTGTAAATACCAACATGTATTTATTATATTATTTTACAAATAATCCTAATTATAAATAGATAAGAGCGATTGTTTTTGCGGCACTTAAAGTGAAAGTTATCGACGTCGGTTAATTTTGCAAATTAAAGAAGATTTTTTCAGGTATCCTATCAGTATCCACAATAATAATAAGCACTTTAACTCTTAAAAAGAAAATTTGGAAACAAACATATTACGTTTTAATATTTGTCTTGTTTGCTTTGATGTTAGCAAACAAGAAGATTTTTATATTTTATTAGGAGAACCAGTGAAGTAGTTAATTTATATTATTTCTTTGCAAAAGCTTATTTGTCATTAATTGTTATAGAGTAAGATCCCGTGAGCGGCAGACCTTCGTATCTTTGTAAGAGCTCAAAATTAACATACATAGTTAACTTAAAAAATCATTTTTACTTAAAAAATAGTACCAATTAAACTTCTGATTTATTAAGTCAATACATATATGGAACATACCTGTCAAATCACATCAATTTTCTGTAGCAACTACAACTTTAGTAACGGACCAAAAAAATTTAGTAGGTACCTCTAATTATGCAATGAGGATTTTAAGAGGTAAAAACGTTAAATTAGGTGAAATAATAAAAATGTTTCATCGATTTTTATATATGTTTTTCTATCTTCCGGGCATTTTGTAAATACCATGACAGTAGAAATTATCTTCTCTTGCCACGAAGCATTCGTCGAGCCATTTTTTAAAATATATCATCCTATGAACCAAAGCAAGTCCTCAGCAAGTCCGTGATGCATCAATACAAACCAGTGGTAATTTGAAGTAACCAAGCCTAGTAAGTAAGTTGCATGAGGTACCATCTCATCGTGCCCAAATAAACTGGGACATAAAAATCCAAGTCGTCAAGTCACTCCTGTTCTATAAAACATCAAATTCCTTATAACTTAAAATTTTTTTGACGTGGCTGTCACAAAACTGCATGGCTTGGACAGCATCAAAAATATTTTAATAGGCCAGGAGATAAAGCTAGATTTTGTTGTCCCAATTTTTTTTTCGCACGATGGTACAACTTCTCAGCTGAGTGCCTTCAATATTTCGCCGCGAAACGACTTTGCGAGTGTGATGAAGTATAGTAGCCATAAAAAATGACTTTGGGTTGCTTACAGTATTCAGACCTTTTATTCAATAAGCGAACGGTTCAAATTTGTTATTTATTATAAGTAAAGTTTAGTGTTCCGATTTCTTCAGATTTTTTACGATTTCTCAGACTTAAGATTTGTAAACTAAATTCACATTTTTCCAGTTACTATACGACGCAAAAACGACCTACAAGCAGTACAATTTTGACCAGGGGCGGTCATAAGGGGGGCCATTGTCCCTCCCCTTTTATGCTACATCCCTTGTAACTGATTAATTTTTTTTGTTTTAACTAAACACACCTGATTGCAAATATGGGCATTTATTTATGATATGGCCCTCCCCTCGGAAAGTTGATATGACCGCCCCTGATTTTGACACAGGTACATCACCATTCACCAAAAAGTAAAGAAAACTAGATTGGCAGTTTTCGTTGTACATGTGAACGGGCTGATTAAATATATTTCGTCGAAGTTAAATCCTCCGTCAAAAGTTTATAGTGTGGAAGCCATTTAATACTGACTTATCTGCATTTTACTTATTTTTTACATGGGTTTCTAGCTATAACGCTTATCTTATTAAAATTAAAATTATCATATTAGGTTCGTTTAAAAAATACTACTTATTAAACTATTTGATAACCTAGTCGACGGCTTAAGTCTCAAGAGGATAAGAATCCCGCCCCTAGTGATAAATGAACACATCAGGTTATAACATAGAGCTTCATTTTTGAACTAGTCAGTGGCTTGCAAACCTCCAACAGTACACAAGTACTAATTTAAAGCCTCTACTAAACATTGGTTACCCCCATGTTATAAAAATTTTGTAGAATTAAGTCATGCTACCTCGGTGTAGTAACTTAAAAACCGTTGAACAAATTAATAAAAGAGTGTACAATTTAAACATAAAGCTCAATTTATATATGTGGTGCCGCCATTCGCGCTGCCCCTGATATTCGCAAAGGCAAGTTAAGCTCCGTATACACTTGGACACGAATCAAAATGAGCACAATGCGAATGGAACGAGCATTCTGATGTGGACTGGAATCCGAAGCGAACCAAACGTGCATGCTTTAGTCGGCGGATACGCTCAGCCCAATCCGCGCGCTGTCAGTCTATCAAAGGAAATTCGTGCTCAATGTGGACGGTGTGTTGGCGGTCGACGTGTTCGGACCCGAGCAAAATTACGCGTTTATAACAATGATTTCAAGAATAAAACGGATAGCTATTAGAAACCGGTCCCTACGTATTTTCAATGGACCTGCGCGAGAATTTTTAACCCCAGACTGGGAGGTTTACAGGGTGCACTTGCACATGCGCAGTTATCCAAATACTTGGGATTTTTATAGTTAAAAAAAGAAGTTGGTAACAATGTCAAAATTTGCAGTATTTTAATGTGTCAAAAATTTGTTTTTTAAATTCCAATCTAAAGTGCCATGATTAGGCTAAAACGGTTTATTTTAAGTCAAGTAGTCATGGAAAAATAAAACTAGTCGTCTTTTGTTTTTTACGACTTTTTAGGGCAAATTCAAAGTGGGCAAAATCCTATTTATGGTCATAACTCTTTTTTTTTAAATGGAAGAAGGGGCTCGTTAAAATATCCTATAAGATCATTTTATTTTGAATTGTTGGGTACCATATAGGCGGAATTTCGGAAAGGTTTTTATTGTAAAAGCATTTAATAAAATTTTTCTTAACCGACCATTGTGCTACATGGTAATATCGATTTATGACAACCTCATGAATTTATTTTTTGAAATAAATGCCCTTTTAAGGTATGCTAATGAGACACGCTCATTCCATTAAAAAAAGAAGTTTCATAAATAGGATTTTGCACACTTTGACTCCGCGTAAGAAATCGAAAAACATAAGACGGGTAATTTCATTTTTTCATGGCTACTTGACTTAAAATAAACCGTTTTAATCAAGGCACTCTAGGTTGAAATTTAAAAATCAAATTTTTGATAGCAGAAGTGTCAAAAAATGACATATGAGGTTACATTTTATTCAGAATGTCATATTCTATCGAAATAAGATAAAATATACCGGCAGTCCATTTTAAATTTTAAAGTAGCAGTCATTTCTGGTCAAACCAGAAGTAATAGAAAGCAACTGGATTGACCAATCCATCCAAAATTTTGTGAAATAACGATATACGTTAATATCATGTTTCTATCTGAAAAGTTAAAAAGTTATAGGGTGGAACCACCTGTAAGAAACACTCAATATAAACCTATAATAAAATGTATAATTATGTTATCCAACAAACAAAATTACTTGGCCTATTATCTTTATAAATAAAACCAATACAAAGTGTTAAAGCCGGTCCTGTTGATAACCTGTGATCAGCTATCGATTATTTTCTAGCAGGCTGTAAAATCATATTGCGCATGACCGTTTGCACCCTGCGCAGAGCCCATACAAGGGTAATTCAGATTCTCGCTGCATTCGTCCATATTATTCTTTAAATCATTGGTTTATAACCATTACATTTTTATATACATAGAAAAACATTTCTTCTTAAAAATAAAGTTGTTAAAAATAAAATGGTCAGAGCAGAATTGTTTAGAAATTATCGGTTATGTCCAGAAACGGGAAATGTGGTATCCAGGCCATTCACAATAATATAACAATATCAAAAACGAATATGCAGGGAGGGAAATAATTAATAAAATTCATGTTAACATAGATGAATTAAAAAATAATTTTAAAAACCTTAGGGGTTGCCATTTTTAAACGGGTAGATCCGAATAACTTGGGCAGTCGCTAACAGGATGCTCATTCGTGTTCGTACCGATTTTAATTGTAATCCCGAAAAGAAGATCAGCTGGTTCGGGTTATGCTCATTCTGATTTGTGCTCAAGAGTATACGCGGCTTTAAGCTTTGGCATTTCTCGTGTAACCAACTATAAATGACGTTGCCGCTACTGCTACTGCTTGGAGTTCAGATGACGTTCCCGTATTCGTTCGACTTGATAAAATCTTTTGGCATATTGTCGTTTGCTCACCTACCAAAGGAAATGCTTATTTCAGTCATGTCATGATATGCGCTGTTAAATCGAAGTAATATTATTTAATGTTTTCAGTTCAAAAATACAACGTCAAAAGGGTTATTGACAAGCTTGTTTCGCGAATTCCATAATTTTTGGTGGTGGCGTGTCTGTCTGTTGAAAATGGTGTTGGTGTTTTCTCTTTAGGCCAGTGGCGACGACGGTTTTTAGTTTTGTGGTGGCCAAGGGGGCAGAAAATTTTTAAGGGGAGGGGGCAAAATTGATTTGTAAATAAATTCAAAACATAAAAGTTGTGAAACCCAAAAAAAGGTCCTCATGTCTATAAAACACCCACTGTATGCATATTATTATCCTTGAAAAAATTGTACAGCAAAAAACAGGTATAGTAGATACCTAACATATCATTAAAGGGGAAGTTTAAATATTTTTTTGCCCAACCAGGCGTAAAATACAATTTTACGCCCTAGGACAAAAAAGTATCAAAAACGCCCGCATTTATAAATGTATAAAACAATAATAACATTAAATAATGCCCCTTTTTTGGTAAAACAACAATTTAATTAAATAAAACATATGTTAAAAGTATACTGATTACAACTTGAAACATTAAAAGTTCGGAAATTTTCTTTTAACTACAGAGAATGCTTGTATATTAATTTTAGTCGTACAAAAATATTGTTTACACCTCTGGCGTAAAGTACTTTTACGCCCACAGCTGGTTGTTGCCCACGCGGAGCTCGGGTGTGATATTTTACGCCCTTGGTACAAAAATAACTATTGTATTTAGGTTTAACTTTAATTTGCGCCTGCTCCCGATACACATATCTGCTCCTTACATTCCACCTACCACGGGGGCAGACATATTTTAGAGGGGTGGGGACCACTGGCCCCACCCCCTACCGTCTCCACTGCTCTAGGCCAAACGTCTCATTTGGTGTGGGAACCATGTCTAACATTTTTGATTTAAAAAACCGAACTTTACTGTTACGTTTTACCAAATATTATAATTAAAACTATTCAAACTAGCTAGAGTATCCTACCCCAAAGTTTGATAACAGTATAAGGTTTTTTAATGGATAAATAAAATAAAACTTAATCTTTAGAAAGTTTCTTATAGATATTTTATTCTGATTTATTAGTTGATAAGATAATAAATTATAACATTTCGTTATAAGACTTTTTAAAATTCATCCTTATTACTGTACTTAGTACTTATAACATCACAAATTTAAAAACTTGAGTGGATTTAAAACATGTATAATATAAAATGGTTTTATTGTATATACCGGGTGTCAACGAATTTATTAGACACGCTAAAACTTCTAGCAGGGCCGTTCCTAGGGTGTCTCACGCCGTGGTGCAAAAAATTATTTGCCGCCCCTAGAAGAAACTTTTGAAGAAAGAAAATTTTTGAAGAGCAAAAAAATCCTCACTTAAATAAAATTACTTCCTTTAATCAATCCGTTTAATCTTACCACAACTAAGTACTCTTCAATAAAAAAAAGCTCATCGCTTTAAAATAATACTGCTTTCCAAACTCTCTAAACATCATATCCTACAAAGCGCCCTTCATTATTTAACTTTTCGCATTTTATTCCACAATTTTCCGCCCCTACAGCGCTGCGCCCTGGTGCCTTGCACCACCCTGTAGGCACGGCCCTGACTCCTAGGGTATAAGACATATTAAAGTTAACTTGGAATAGTTAAATGATATGAGAATTATATTAAAGAAATATTTTTTCTTTCCAGTCACTTTCGGTTTATCCGGTAATGGCTCCAATTTTGAATTCCTAAATGGAAAACCCTGTATAGTTTGACATTATTGGATTTCTCAGACCATTCTAATTTAGAATGTGACATTTTAAAAATTTTTAGACCTACTTTATGTTTCTAAAGTGATATTTAATACTGCATCTAGGTGGCCACTATGGGTCGCAAATTAATTTAAGAACCTCAGGTTAAGATGACGTTAGGAAAATACCATCGCAAAAAAACAAGTTGACAAATTTTTGTTTGGACTATTATTTTTCAAATGGAAACCCTTGCTAGCCAAGCACTTAAAGAAAAACGATTTTTGACGAATCTAACCATACCAATTTATTTGCGATCGGATTAAAAAAAAGGACATACATAAAGGATTACAGCCCCGTGGATGCAATATTAAAAATAACTCTCAGAAATAGAAGTGACAGAAATTATACCTAAAGGTATGATTCTAAACGCAGCGGCAGGCTGCTAACCGCCGAGGCAAGCGCCAGAACGTTATACTTGTTTTGCTTTCTTTTGCCTTGGGGAGTAACGAGTAACGTTGCAGGTAATGTAAATTGCTCCGGCGATTGTGTCGGCGGTTGGTAGCCTGCCGCGGTGCTCGTAATTATACCTTTAAGGTCTGTAGACCACAATTCTAGGTGCACAATGACACACAAAAATATGCGCTTACATTACAATTATTTTAAATTAAATTCAAAAAGAATATAAAGTGTGTCTAATTGAAGATTAGATCAAAAATAAATTTAATAAATACTCAATACTATCTTTACACCATTTACGTTTTTTTATTTAAGCTCTTAATTTTTTGTCATTGTGGTAAGTCCTAGCTACCAGATCGCACCAATATTCTCATCAATCTGGAGTATTGATCACACAAATAATAAAACCGTTGGGCGCTTGCGTATCCAGAGTAAAAATTATGATAGAAATTTCAAGTGCTTAAATTTTATACAATGTATTTTTAAGTTTTAGTTTGGTTGTTAGTTGATACTATACTATAACTAACCAGAACTAAGAACGATTTTATATTGAGGTAGTTGTGAAAAATATGTATTTCGCCATTTTGTAGGCGGCGCGGCGGCCATCTTCATACTAGATTTGACCCAAACAAATAACAAACAGGTCAAGTTAAGTGAAACCGTTTAAAAAAACACTTATTCATGTGTTTCATACTATGTTTTTTCTATGACCGTAAAACATCTTACACGTGTTTTATTTATTCATACTTTATTTAATTTAATGTTTCTTTTAACACAGCCAATATTTTGCAAAAAAAAATCATGGCCCTCTTTATTTTTAGTGATTGTTCTTCTATTTATAAATAATATGCACTTATGTATCGAAATTTAAAATTATGTCTATTCGAATACTCGGTACTACATTGGACTGGTATTCTAATAGTTCTGTGTGTTTGTTATTCGGTATTCGGCTGAATACCGTTTTTAAATGATAGTATTTGAATACAGGTTTTGAGTATTCAAATACCAAAATGTGACTACCAGTATTCGAATACCGTGAATTAAAGTATTCGAAAACCGGGATTTGAAGTATCCCAATATCGGAATATGAATATACCAGGATTGGAAGTACCCAACATCGTAATTTATTTGGTGAGGACTTTTTTCCTTTATTTTTTGCTCTTTAAAATAAAAGTAGTGACAACGAGGAGATGTTGATCTTTTTTAAAGATTTTTTCTCTTCCAAATATAAGTACTGAATAAGGCAATGGTTATCAGGACCGCTTTTTTAATACCCAATCCTGGTATTGAATACTCTGTATTTAAATACCCTATTTTCTTGGTATTTAAATACTTTTTTATACGGTATTCAGTATTCGTATTCAAATGCCGAATTTCCGTATTGGACCCAACTCTGGTGTCTACTTATTTTTGTAGAAATTTAACCTAAACAATATAAGTTCATTTTTAATTTGTAAGTCATCCGAAATCAATTTTATTAATAATTTTCTATAATATCAATTAAATTTATTCGTAAACTGACAAATTTTAAATTAAATGACACATGAACTAAAAGAAGTAATGGCGGACTTTATGGAAACTAGATCTTTTGATTAAGTTGATGTTGCATTTACTGTAACATTGAATACATCTCTATTAAAATAATTTCTAGTAAGTACTGAAACAAAACACTAAGTCAAAGAGAGAAAAAGCTTCGACTGTTAAAAATAAGTGACTTTTTTTGTGTAGTATTGATAACGGTTAAAAAAACAGATTATTTTTAATGGTCGTAGAAAAATAAATATAAATCGCACCATATAAAAATGCATAAGATTGTACAAATAGTACAGAACGTACCAAATAATTCTTTTTAAATTTAAAATTTAAACCTTTTTAAGAGCCAATACAATAAAAAAGATTTTATACATGTTTCACAACTTATCCGACAAACTTTAAGGGTAATAAAAAATGAGAAAAATAACTTTATATAAACATTATGTCCTAAACCTTTTAGTTTTGAAACTACAGTGTGTTAAACATTTTAAGAAATGATTATTTTTTTCTCATAGCTTTTATACCAATTAAGATATTTAAAAAAAAATTGTGGGACGCCTCAATGCACCAGAAGACATTTTTTGACATAAAAAAATATATTTTTACCAGTGTCGCCCATCAAAGATTTAAAGTAAATATTTTTTAATAAACAAAAATGGTACGCCACTGCATTTAAATTAAAATATTTTTTAAATACCCATTTAGTTTGAAACAAATTCGATCTCTTGATTTGTTTTATTTGATGCACGGTCATTTTGTATTGATAATATCAAATTTTACCCTAAAAAGTCACCTTTGTTATTTATTTCTTCATTAGATAGGCATTTTACCATGCCTAGAAATGGTTTCTATTTAGTTACGCAAAAACCATGCCTCAAATGAAAAAATGCCAAAAGATCATTTTTGCTTCAAAGCATAAAGCAATTTTAAAAAATATTTTTATTTTAAAAAATGCATGCGCGTACCATTTTTTTATAAAAATATTTACCTTAATCCTCTAATGGACGACACTGGTATTTTTTCTTGTATGCCAAAAATGTCTTCTGGTGCATTGGAGGCGTCCCCCAAGTTTTTAAAAATATCTAAATTGGTGTAAAAGTTATTATAAAAACAACAATTTTTAAAAATTTTAACACCCTGTAGTTTAAGAACTAAGACGATAAGGGCATATGTTCATATGAAGTTTTTTCTTATTTACTATTGTAGAAATAGGTAAGTTTATCGGATAAGTTGTAAAATACCCTGTATTAGTACCCATATGTTAAATAAAAAAAAATAACATTATACAGGGTGACTTAAAAATTTTAGATTTTATTTTTTTAAATTAATTATACCCTTGACCATACTTTTAAGCCAGCCCAATGATACCTTTCTTGAAATATTATATTTAATATAAAAGTTTTGCCAGTCTACGCCCATGAAACTTAAATTTGATAATTATCCAATAAGGAACCAACCTATTTTTGCAAAAAAATGCAGTGAGTCAAATCATTCAGTTTTTACCAATACCAGACTTAATAAGATACCATCAATAATAATTTGCATTTAATTTTATTAGTCCAAAATCCGATAATTTATTTATAAGCTAAACAAACTTTAAATATTTTTAAATTATTATGCTTGTCAGTTCTATAAATTGAACAAACCAAATTGAATTAAGTGTGTTTTTGTCAGTAAGTATATTTTTCGTAATCTGTTCTATAAACGTTATAAAGTCAAATTTAAAGTATTTTCAGTTGAGGTTACCCATACCACAAACAGACCTATTTTTTTAAAGATATTTCGCAAAAAATTCTTTGCATTTCTAAAAATACATTTCACATTGAGAACAAAATATTTTCTTATACTTTCAGAAAGCTTCTAAACGTACAGTTTAGCTAAGAGTACAACCCTTATTCCTTTTTAAGTAAAATGTGGTCTAAAAACGTTGCCATGAATTATTTCCAAATTTTTAATTATTATATTTTTAATATTACATTAATTGCGTCTATATTTATTAGTTTCTAAAATATGGCCATTGAAATCTTAAGAATAACTGTAAAATTCAAAAGGTATTTCACCACAATAAGCCTCTATTTTTTTATGGCCATATTTCCAAAACCATAAAAGAGATTAGGTATGGTATGTTTGTGTTATTTTAATAATCTTTTTAATCTTGTGATTTAATATACCAAAAAAACGTTTTTTTTTAATTATATTGAAAATATTGTTTGGGTGGCAAAAGAAAATATCGTGAAGATTTGAGCCCTTAATATTAATATTTAGAGGTCGCTCTCCTTTTATTTGTACTTTCAGTTTTGTGTCAAAGCTCCCTCACTATCAAAGTAAAAAAAAATTGTGCACATATATCTTTCGAGAATTAAATTTCCTACAAAAATCGTCATTTTAAAAATTCGAGCAATCAAGCTTTAAACATTGATATATTTTTAGATTTACCTTTTTATTTTGAAATTTTGGAACTAACGAAAAAATAAATATATAGAAAAAACAACATAGATTTTTAAAGGGAATTTATTGCTCTACAAAAAATGTCTTCTTATGTTTTTAAATAATATCGTTCTTTTAAAAGTTTTTACAATTTAATTTAAAGAAAAAAACAGATTTTTATAAATTAAATTACGATTTACTTTTAAAAGAATGATTTTATGTAAAAACATTATTGAACCTGTTTTGCAGTGCATTAAATTCCCTTTAAAAATCCATGTTGCTTTTTTCTATATATAAATTTTTTGTTAGTTAAAAATTCCAAAATTAAAGGGGTAAATATAAAAAATATATCAATGTTTAAAGCTTGATTACTCGAAAACGGTTCGTCTGGCGAAAATTTTTAAAAAGACGTTTTTATAGGCAATTTAATTCTCTAAAATATATGTGCACATAACTTTTTTACTTTGATAGTTAGATAGCTTGGACGCAAAACTGAAAGTACAAATAAAAATCTAAATTAAAGGAGAGGGACCTCTAAATATGAATATTAAGGGCTCAAATTTTCACGATATTTTCTTTTTGTCACCCTAAACAATATTTTCGATATAATTAAAAAAAAAAACAAAAGTCGATTTTTTGGTCCAATCTAATATACAGGGTGTTTCTTTTAGAAAATTTGTAGTTTTTGTCGTACCCTGCATATCTTAAGAGATAAAAGCAATCTGATGAAAAATACGGATAATACAGAATTAACCCCACAAAATGGTATATTTGGTTTAAAAAAATAAAAAAGTTAGGGTGATGTAAATCTATTACGCTTCTAATGGAAATTAAATATACATCACATATCGAGATGGAAAGTGTTTGATTACTGTTGAAAAAAGTATGGATTAACAAGACGCGTAGCGCCGAGGTGAACCATTTCTCGAGAGAGCCATGAAACTTTACAACGAGGTTTGTTTACTATTTTATTAACAACCCTGTTTATTAAAATTTCTCTTTGTTCTTTTGTTCCAACCTAACAAATTTATTTTTAATTTGTCAAATAATTACGCCGCCACCAGACATTTATCGCGCCGGTGTGTCACAGAGATATCTAAAGCTGCTCCTGTTATACCCGGTACAATGGTTTACTAAAAACACGAGACCGTCCATGAACTTATTTGCCAAACACAATCTTCTTTCAGTTGTAGGTGGTTAGATTATTTCCCTAAAAACTGATAATAAAATTTAACCCTCTATAACAATTTTCACAATAAGCGTGTATAACAGAAATTTATTAACAACCTCAGGGATTTAATTACTTATCTAAACAAAAATTATTTAAAAATGGTGTTATCTTGGTCTATTTTATAATGAGGGAAATAATCATGGAAAGTCACCGCCTCACATAGGTCATTTTTGCAGTTTTAGGCGGTAATCAATCAATCAGATAAATAAAGGGTATGCCTAAACAACGTTCCTACCAACAGTTTGGTCTGAAGTTGGATTTTCATTAAAAAATGTTTAGAATACCCATTCGCATTAAACCTCACCGTTTTACGCAAAGCTGCCACCATTTTATTCTTGTGGAGATGTCAAAGTGATTACATCCATCTTTATATTCGCGAAGCAACAACGTTCTATGTACCTTGGAAAAAAACTCTCCTATACTTCATTAGAGTAAGCAAATGTCATATTCAATTCAAAAGCAGAGGCTCAATAAAAGAGAGGGCTGAAGGAGGCTAAGCCGCACCAAGAGGACGATTAGCCCCACCAAGAAGGCAATTAGCCCTCACAAAATGTATACTCTTAAGGGGGATATCCCATGTGTTGTGGTCTCGAAAAATCGTTTTTTTATTGCTTTCTTAACATATGTATCTATAATACGGTTGTAAAATAATTTTAAAAAATTCGAAGTCGTTTTAAAGATACAGCAGTTTAAAGAAGGTGTTGTTCGGAGCGAGACTTGGCAGTCGGAGTCCACCCTATCGTGTACAGTCGGCTTGATACCTGGCACCCTATTATACAAATATACGTTTACACAAGTTTCTACAGACTTAAAAAGAATGCAATAAAATTAATTAATTAATTAATTGAAAGGATTACCCCATGGACCAGGCATCGCCGACTAAAGATAAGTTGAGATTTTCATAGTTTCATGCGGACTTAAAACTTTAAACGCATTTTTCTCAAAAATGTGCTTTTCAACCTATCCTCCATTATATTTCAAAAACGGCATGACTAAATGACTTAAAATTTGGTACACTCAGCACATGTAAACGCATCAAATAAACTAATATCGAATAAAAATTCCCAAAATTTAGATTTTTATAGCAAAAACAAAAAAATAAAGCATAATAGGCGTTTTTTTTTCAAATGTCTGCCAAAAGCCCAATTTTGGTATATTCATTTGATCGTAGTTCACTCGGTGCATTTGGGCTTACAGATTAAAACGCCGCTATTTTTTTTTTTTGCTTCAGATAAGCTAATCAGCCGAAATCGTGGAGGAAGTGCGAGCCCATTTTTTCGAGGCGGGGTCGTTTAGAACGCTGTAACCTATGTTCTATGAAATATTTCCAGGTTAAAATTTATCTTTATACTGTCAAAATATAATAATATGTTAATAAATGATAATAAACCTAAAGCTTTATCTATTTACTGGTCATAGAAAAGGAAATCAAAAAATCCCTAAAAAACAGGAAGTCACATGGGATAACACTCTTAAATCATGTTAATTTTTATATAAACCTTTAAAGTTGTTTACAACCAGACTCTTTATTTATACATTTGACCCATTTAACGTAAAACAAGGTTGTTTCCGTGTAAAAACGTTGTAAGTGACGTGTATATAAAACTTTTTATAGAGATTTTTTTCTTAGCTTCAGAACTTTTTATTAAATGGTCATAGTAGCTTAGTGACTCATTGTTCAAAAATGGCCCGATACTTCGATTTTTGAGTAGAACCAAATGCTTTATACAGTGAATAAAGTATGTCAACATTAGTAGATTTTTGAACAGACCCACCTCAAAAGTCCTGCTGGCCCCCCACCCCCTCAAAGTTGGTTAAGGGATTGATATAGTTTTTTCTAATATCTTCTAAACGGTAAATGATAAAAACTGATTTTAGTGTCGTTAGATAGAGCACAAAATTCTGCAAAATAGTAACACTAAAAATTGTATTTTTGTTGATTTAGTAAAATTCTACAACAAAAAAAATGTTGGAGGGCAGCATCCACACGGCACTTTTTACGATATATCTTCCAAACCATCCACCAAATAAAAAAATATAGGATACAAAAATAAAGACCAAAGTTTTCCCTATCGAATGGTGTATAACATTATACTATTATCTTTAAAAAAAAGCTACCAGTGGCGTACAAAAGTAGCACTACACCAGTATAGTACCTAAAAATAGAAATTTTTAATGTTATACTTTTAATTTTTTTTTAAATATTTTTTACTTTAGTTTTATTAATTTATAATTATTTCTAATTCTGCATACTAGTAATAATAAATAATCATATTACACGGAAAAAAAAATTACCAGTACAAAATCAAAATCAAGACGTGTGGATTGAGTTTGGTACTGGTAAAAATGTAAGACATATTTCGTGTATCGAAATTGCTAAAAAAATCAATGAAAAAGTCTAGCCCTTTTTTTTATTCACTAACCGGTTGCGATACCACGTCCTCCTTTTATGGAAAAGGAAAAAAAAGTGTTGGGAAGCTTGGGAATCTTTTCCGGAAGTTACAGCTACTTTCATTGATTTATTGCAGCATTCAAAAAAACCTTCATCTCGGCAATTAAGTGTGATCTCAAAATTCGTTGTAACCATTTACGATAAACATTCTGATAGTAGCAACATTGATATTTGTCGAATGCAACTTTTTGCCCAAAAAACCGAACGGTTGAGAATTTACCCCCAACAATGAATGCTTTAGCACTTCACATTAATCAATGCATTTATCAAGCAGGATTTGTTTGGGGTAATCTCTGCCAACCAGTGGTTGAACTTCCATGTCCATCTGAATGGGGATGGATTTTAGAGAATACTAAATGGACACCACTGTGGACCACTTTAAAAAATGAAAAATATCATCTGATACACTATTAAAATGTAAATGTAAGATTTGTGGCACAAATTGTAAATGTTTTTTAAAAAATTTTAAAATGTACCAGGTTATGTTTGTGTGCGGAATGTTGTAATTAGGTATTTTAGGTTGTGTAATAATGTGTTTGTTTTTTATTGATGTTATATACAGTGTGTCCCAGGATAGATGTTACATAGGTCATACCAGGTCAAATTATTATTTTTAAATGCCTACTGAGTGGCTTTGTCATACTAAATTTGGGTGCCCCTCTCTGCCACCCACACAAATTGATTTTATTTAGAAAATATGTCAGATTGAAAAATTGAGCTGTTTAAACGTTTGGTGCCAATGTAACTTTTTTACTTTTGGTATTTTTTATATTTTGGTTATAACTCGCTCACTGTTTTCACACCATTGAAGAAAAATTCCGTATTTATGCCGAGTTTTGGACCATGCAATGGTTTTAACCAAAGGGATTCACGTTGTAAGATTCCAAAAAGTTTTACTCAGACTCCACTTGTGCGTGCCATGCAGCTTTGCCTGTCCTGGAGTGCACTTCACAGCTGACACTACTGGCATTACACAGATTTAATTAAGAAAATGCATCTTTGCTAATTTTCTAAAAAAATGTAAGCCACATATTCACTTGAATTACCTAAACACTTAGCATACAGGATTTATACTACTCCCAAAAATCTCGTTTTCAAAGCATGACCTATTGTTGCGCCTTAAGAGTTCGTCATCATCATCGATTTTTAAGAATCAGCCTGTCACTACTAAACATTATGTTACCTATAGAGACATTTTGCATCTGTTCTTTGCTTATCTACCTATTATCTCTATTTTAGATCTATCTTACCACCAAAGCATCCGCACTTACAGTTATGCACAAGATGAATTAATATCTAACGGCACGGCTTCTGCAAACATAATATTTGTTTTTATTGTTTGCTTTTAAATTGCATAATTAATTTGAATAAACAAAATATAATATAAAACAAAATTAGGGCTATGTCGGAGCATCAATGGAAATATTAATAACACACAAAATCACACAATATTTTAAAAAATATGTGCTAATAAATAATAGTTTACCAGTGGCGGACAAAATTTTCTGATATTTCCAATCATGTTTATAAAAGTTAGATCACATACCTCTTAAAAGAACTTCTTCATAAGTTCTGTGAGTTAGATATACGATTAGGCCTAGTTGTACAAGCAGCAGGTCCTGGCTAAAACTACTAACAGCTGATAGGTCAGGGCCTTTGAGCTTTTCGTAAAATCTCAAATCAAATTCCTTGACACTGACAGCTAATATTAAGATCTTGCGGAAAGTTCAGCTGACCTGACCTCAGTTCTAGTAGCTGAGGTTTAAACCTGCTTTGTACACTGGCTGGGCCTAAGTATGTCTAACTTTCCCCCAGCATGATTGGAAGCCTGGCAATCCGCCTTACAGCTCTAGTATTTTCTGAAAGGTCTGACATGAATAATATGCAGGGTACGGCAAAAAAGTATATATTTTTTTAATGACCACCCTGACTATGACTAAGCTTAATTAGTTTCGAAAATATGGCCATCCAAATCAGGTATTCAGGTAATTTTAAAGTACCGCCATTTTGTACTAGAGTAAAGGTACAGATTTTAAATTCTAGACTGTAGGGGGTCACCAACTGGCGGACCGCAGTCGGATCGGACCGCCAATCTGGTTGTGCTGACTTTGTTGAGTCCGCAATTTTATTTTTCCGCGTCTTCTCTTCTCGACTCGCAACGAATTGGCGCGAAGTGCGAGATCGTTGGTCATCGCGTTTTGAGGTTAGTGAAGAGACTACAGTAAAAGCACCGGAACCTATAATTTTGATTGGTTTAAAGCTCCATAGACGGTCATGCAAAACTGTCACATGTCATGAGACAGCAGTGCCATCTCACCAAGAAATTCAAAAACAACCAGCCATAGCATCGAGAGGCTAAAGGTGAGTAGGTAAAAGTTTTGAATTTCTTGGTGAGATAACACTGCTATCTGTATTTATTAGTTCTACGATCGACAGGGGAAAGAATATTTACGGTCAGTCAGCTCATCAGACGTCTGGCGGCCTGAAGCGGTTTGACGAAGTCTTAACGAGAGACGAAACACGTAATCTGGTGATCCAGGTATTCCATTTTCTTTGGAGACTCCGTAACCACAAACAACCAACCATAGTAACCGAATTCTTACGGGTATTTTTTGTTATTAATTTTATAGTCATTGATAGACCATATGCCCAAAGAACTTTACCTTTTAATTATTTTATATATATATATATATATATATATATATATATATATATATATATATATATATATATATATATATATATATTAAATCTATTAAAATCCTTTGATAAAGCAAATTAAAAAAACAATTTAACCAGAGCTAATCATGACATGTGACAGTTTTTGCATGACCGTCTATGAAAGCAAAAAAGCAAAGCCAATCAAAATTATAGGTTCCGGTGCTTACTGCTGTAGTCTCTTCACTCACCTCAAAACGCGATGACTAACGATCTTGCACTTCGCGCCTAATGTTTAACTAACTAGAACTCAACCATGACCCACCGCTGTGGACAGTTTTGCATGACCGTCTGAGGCACTCAAACCAATCAAATAACAGATTCCGTTTTTTTTATTATAGTTTCGGCGAAGGCGAACGGCGGCGAAAGCGTGAGGGGCAGGGGGATAATACGCGCCATCGTCGACGGCTTCCGCCCGTGGTAGCTTTTCCTTTTCGGACCGCGACGGTCAGTATTATTTTGGAAAAAGGACTTCTAATGATAGTAGTTGGTGACCCTGTTCAAGAGTTATAAAATAGTCGTCAGGAAATCAAAATAAATGTGCCAAAAGGCTCCCTTCCATTTATTTTTTATTTTTTTAAATATCACCCAAATATCAGCCTTGACATTTATATCTGTTCTTGCCTAGAATTTGGTTTATGTTGTCAGTTACTAAAAAGTCCTGACAATTTCATTCCCGACTTTAATACACTGCAATCTTCGGTGGTACCACACACGCTGAAAAATACTTTGTAATCATATTCGAGATAAATAAAAAAAAAAAATGATGTGTTCCTTTTATCCAGGTAATAAAGGATATGAGAGGAAAACAAAAACATTATTTTTATCGTGGTTTTAATTAGGTTGCAGTGGCGCAGCCGAAATTGATTATTAATTGATGATTATTTTTTATCACTGATTATTTTGGGCAATATACACTGAGCAAGCAAAAAATTGAGTCAGTTTGCAATTTGTGATTCTTCTAAGGCATATGTTTTTTTTGAAAACGGTAAATCATTGTTTTTATAGGTGCTAGGTCTTTGGATATAAGTTATGTCTGTTTGTCTGGTTGAGTGGGGACCACATATATGAAGAGATAGGTACACCAAGTCCGAGAACTGTCCAGGAGCTGAAAGATTTCTTATTGTAGGAGTGAGATAACAACGACCAGAATGCTCACTTAAATGATTGTATGTCTCGACCTGACTGTGTCGACCACACACAGTCAGTTACGCATGAAAAGAGAATACATATTAATTATAATTAAGACATTTTTTTTATTCCTAGACAGTAACAGTAATTTGATGTTAAATAGAATTTGCTGCTTTATTAAAATAAGTTGAGACTGAATATAATTCTTCTCATCTTAATATTATAAAATAATTTTAAAAATACAATATCCAAAATTAGCTTCTTCCTTATTAAATCAAAATATAAATACTTGTAAATTGTTATTTAAAAAGTACCATATAAAACACAGCATATTAAATAAAAAAGATGCTCAGCACTTCCAGTGGAACCAAAAAAGCATCATCAACCACCTCATTAAAAAGATCATGTTTATCACCCTGAGGTTTTTGCTATATAAAAACTTTATTTATTGCCTAGTGTTAAAAATTACGTTGTATATTTTATGTACAGTCTATAAAAATTATAGATAAAATAGACATGAAAAATGAAAAAGTGAATCTTTTAAAGACAACCTATTTTCCTATTTATCATTACCTTTTTTGGCCTTCTTCTGATAAAGAACAGACTTTAACGAGCACTCTTTTCCGCTATGATAAACATTTTTAAACAAATTTACAAAATAAAAACAAATTTGGTAAATAACATCATAATTTTGCGTTTTTGTTTGATGTTTTAATATTTAAAAACAGAATATTAAAACAAAAACATGTGTATACCAATATGTTTACTACTGCTATTTATTATGTAACTAATCGAAACATACGAGAGGTCTGTAGGAATTTAAATTTGTACCAAAGTTTCTAAAAATTTAATCGTTTATTGCAGAAACCTGCCAAATGATATTTCTTTGTCGAAAATGAGATTTTTAGTTGGACAAAACTTACGTTTTTATGTAAAAATCAGTCATTTTTTACGTGCCGGTGTGTTTTAATACTATAGGAAAAATAGTGCAGAAACTCAAGCAAGTGACGGTTCATAATGTGTTTTTATAAAGTAAATTTTATGGTCAATCTTTTGGTAACACTGTATGTTTACTTACAAACACTTCTTGTTGTAATAAGCATACAAAAATAATCCTAGAAGTTAGTAAAAACAGACATTTTTACGACCAAAGATAATAGGGTGATAGCTAAAAATAACTTTTTAATCACTTGTGTACCTTAAAAGCTAACACATTTATGACATATGTTTATTTGAACTTTTAAAATCACCTATGGATTCACAATCTTAGAGGCATAAAAACACCCTGTGGTAGCTTAGACGTAGCCAAACAGGAAATTATTTTTTTTTAAATCCAAATATCTTAAAAACGGCTGCTTAAATCAACTTTTACCAAAAAAATATCTTTTAATGTAAAATATCAGAAGAATACAAATTTTGTCTAAAAAATTTACGTTCAGGCTGGCACACAAGATACTTATTTTGTTTGTAATTTGTGCAAAATAGCGCAGGTGGCGCCATTTAGAGTTTACAACAAAATTGATAGCAAATCTGAATTTTTTACCTCCAAAACTTCTTTAAAGCTAAAAATTTGAGAATAAGCATCCATTATGAACACAATTATTAAATAAAGCTAAACCAGGACCCATCAGCCTTTTAACACCCTGTATTCGAAACCATCTACTTTTGGGTTTTCCAAAACACTTTTTTAATAAAATTTGTTGGACTAGATATAAACGTTATTTAATTAAGTATTTGTCGTTGTTGTTACATAATTGCTAACAGGAAGTTTAAACACTTAATTTTTAAAGGAAATGTCCTTATGTTTCCTGTATGATCCAGAAATATGCAGTTTAGCGGATTTTTTTTTCTGGAAAACTAGGTAAGCTACGTAAAAATATTGAGGAACAAAAAAATTTGTACTTTTAGGTGTTTCATCTATGTAACATAAAAGTTAGAAGTTGAAATAAAGTCAGTGGCATACACATTTTTTTGCATCAGCCCAATATTGGCTGAGATGCAATCCCACAACCGCCACTGGTCGTACTAATTAAAATTAGTTTAGGTCCCAAGGTAACTATTTCCTATTTCAACAAATATTCCCGAAATTCCCGAAAATTCTCGAATTCTTGAAAAATTTCTCTAAAAAATCTAGAAAATCCTGAAATTCTTTAAAAATTCCTGAATTTCTGTAAAAATGTTTAAATTCTTAGCGAAAATCCTGAATTTCCTCAGAAAATTTCGAATTTCCGGAAAAAATCTTGAATTTCTTTAAAAAATCCTGAATTTCCGGTAAAAAAACGAATTCCTGTGGAAAATCTCAAATTCTCGCAAAGAATTCCCGATTTCTCAAGCCATTTTTTGGATAACATTGTTTGTTGTTTGTTAAGACCCACCCTGCTGGTAAAAACAGAATGTGTGATTTGTCAACCAAATATATTTTTTACTATTAGAATTGTAAGATTGATTTTAAACATATTTCATGCTTGATTTCATGCAACAATTCCGACACCTAAATGAAGTAGTAGCTGATATATTTACAATTAAAGTCCAAAATTCCCGACTTTTAGTAACTGCCTGTTAAAGCACTGAAGCTGATATCAGATAGAAAATAAACACAAACAGTAGTGGATCATGTTCAAAAAGGAGAGGTTGATTTGTTTATTGACAAGGTGCTTATATTACCTTTAGTAATATTTGAGATTTCTTCAGTACGTGAGCAACTTGATTCAGTATCTAAACTGGCAGAACTAAGAGAAGGAATATTGTCAGTCGAAACAGGAGTATATGATCTTGTTGCAAGTGGATTTACTTGGACAAATGTTAGCAGAGTGTTATTTTTCCCCGTACTTACATTTTTAGAGTTGTTTTTTAGTTTTATCAGATTTATAATGGCAATTTACATGAGCAATAAAATTTGAGAGTGTCCATTTTTTCCGTATTTTGTTTCAGTATAAAATGCTTTTATATCGACCAAACATACAGGGCATGATATAATGGCATACTCATTTCTCACTTGTAAATTTGCCACATGTCTTTGACATGTCAAACAAAATAGCAAATAAATCCTCGTGTTAAAGTTCGAGTTACAACTTTATAATATTGGGTCTAACGAAGATAATTTTTAAAGTAATTATTAGCTGGTGGTTAAAATAATAAAGTTTTTAATATAATAATAACCAAAACTATTAAAAAATTCTGTATTGCTTGGGCACATTTGGAAAAAAACTTTTTGTGCAAGTACCTTTTGACTTCAAATCGAGCTTTGAATCGAGCTTCAAATTAACCTGACTCTATATGAGTTAATCTAGTTAGTAACACTGAGATATTTTTAATTTATGTAAATACTACAAATTATATAGGCATTTTCCTACCTTGAGGCACGTACAGATTGGACCTCAGCGTCACTCTGGATGAGAGAATCTTAATTTTATTAAATAAAGAGATTTGTGTTGTATTGTTTTGGCAAAAATCAAGGCAAAAATAATTCTAAATGCTTAACAGCCAAAAAAAACTTGATTTAGTTATAATAAATGTATTTTTCTTCGAACGTCAAAAATAATGATCATTGTTGTATTTAACAAAAAACAATAAAATGTCACTTTTTATACTATTTCTCCTCAGCGACAGTAAAAATCTTTTGCTGCCGCCCGTGAGCGGCATTAAAATTAAAATCCATAAACGACAAATAATAGAACGCAATAAAATTTGACATTTATGGAAATTTGTAAAAATGCGAAGTAGGCTGTTTTTTTAGTGACGATGTTGGGCGACAGTAAAAATACTTTTAGTGCCGCTAAAGCATTGTCAAAAACCTTGGAATAATATTTCCATAAAAAAAATTAAGTATTATTCAAATGAACTTTTACGCTTGATGAAAAAATTGCATGTTTTATTCGGAGAGAAAGACACTTTTTGCTTCGTCTGTACTTTGTTGGACTCGCTGCACTCGTCCGACAAATTCTACAAACTCAGCAAAAAACGTAACTTTTGCTCCTTATAAAACAATTCCTATAAGTACTATTTTCTGCAAACGTCAAAAACAGCGATCCTTGTTGTATTTAACAAATTACTTTAACTATTTCTTCTCAGCGGCAGTAAAAATGTATTGCTGCCGCCCGCGAGCAAAATCCATAAATGACGAATTTAAAAAATTTGACATTTACTGAGAATTTGTAAAAATGCAAAGTAATTAATCAGAATTTAAGCCACTTTTAAAATTGCCGCCTTTAAAGAATCCTTAAATCCATATAAGAATATTTATATCTAAATTTATACAGGTAATAAACTTCTTTTAAATAGTAAAAATCTTGTGTTGGATACAAAGCGGCTGGAACGTTTGACTGTTTATTTTTAAAAAGCCGACAAGGCGCGCAAGTAAAAAATATCTTCATAAAAATATCAACAACATAATATAAACACATGAAACCGGACATAACACGGAACGGCAAATGTGCCGGATAGGGTTTTCTGTTGTTTTTATGATTAAAAAAAAATTTTGGCTTACATCCTGCCCAACCCTCACGTTGGTCCAAGTCCGAGAAACTCTGGCTAATGCCACCGTTTGTCTGTATTCGCCCTCATTAGCATTGGTCCAAGTTTTCTCGAGTTCGCTGCGGTGTCGGAAAACCGACACGAATCAAAGGAAATTTGTCGCTCTTGTTGAGAAGCGAAGTTTGGAATCTACGTCCACACGTTGGCTATTATAGTTTGCCAAATGTTTTGACAAATACTTTGGCCACAGTGTCGCCCAACGTAAGAATTTCTTCCTGTAGCCTGCAGAAGTCCTATTAATTAATGACCAAAATGTTTTGTCCTTTATTAATAAATTGGTTCTTGCTTTACTCTTATGCTTCGGCTGTCAGCTGCCGTACATGGGCAAAACAAAAATATTAGGATCATTTAGTAAAATAAAGTGCCACAAGTTCCTATTATATGTTTACACGCCATTCTTATCTTTTTCTTTATTTCAATCACTTAAATTGGTTACAATAGATGTAATATTAGTGTGTATTATAGCAATAGTTGTAATTAGCCAAAAATTTTATATTACGTAAACATACGGTCAAAACTATACTTAATTCTGCCTTAAATTAACTTTCCATTAAAAGAACAAAACACGATCGGATACCCAACTTCATAATATTACTTATTATAAAAAATTAAAGTAAAAGTATATGATTATTACCTCAAAAAGAAAAAAGTAAATAACTAATTGGGATGGTAAACATTTTGGACTGTGCAAGCAAAAAATTCGGGTCAGAGATGAGAATCTTGGGCTTCACAAAAAGTAAAACCGTGCATTATTTTAATAATTTAATAACTCTTTACCATTATACGAGCCATTACTTTCATTCACCGCAAAGTTCCATCGTCAGATGTGAATTTGTTTATTTAAATTAAAACAGTTGTTTAGACAATTAAAAAGTTTGGCTAGCTAGTTTTAAAATTTAATTACTTAACCTATATTTAATATTTGCTTAAAACTGGGCTGAAAAGGTAAAATAATATTTGTAAAACAACTATTTGTTTCTTTAATATACAGAGTGTTAATTAGAAATCTGTTTTAACTTTAAACTATGCTTTAACATAATATTTTTTAAAGATAAGATAAAAACTTAATTAAAACATGGGGCCGCAAACTCTTTATTTTTAAATACAGGGTGTTAAACCTTTTAAAACACATATAATAACACTTTTTAACCGACTTCAAAAAGAACGAGGTTCTTAATTCGCCAGTTTGTTTTTTTTTACATTTTTTATTTTAGAAACAAACACCCTAGTTCTCTTTCTTTCGATAGAAGGTAAAAATTGGTGGCTAAATTATCATAAACAGATTTGATATAACACTTTATAGGAGTTATTTTGTTGTTTTATGTGCCGTTTTGCAAAATTTTTTGGTTCAAACTTCAAAATACTTACTTTAATATACATCACTTTATGAAATTAAACGGCGAATTGTACATAAGGAAATAAAAAGCCTATTTTTTAAAACGCTAGTTTCATCTCTGATTTTTGTATGATCCAGGGTCGGTCCAAGGATATGCAATTAGGTGTATTTTATTATTATTATTTAATAGGAAAAATACAAACAAAAATAAGTAAGTTGTATTTTGATTTAATAATTCTAAAGAAAATATAAAAATTGGACAAGACTTAAAAATTATTTTTTCTTTGTCTAAAACTTTAGTCCAGGTTTTACTTCGAACGCTACTGGATTAATAAATTTAATTATTTATTATTATTTTTAATTTAATTATAAGTTTCTTAATGCCGACACTGTTATTAACATTGGTAAATTTAAACAAAATTGTTTAAAAGTAAATTTAGGATATTTACTAAAAATTATTTTTAAATATGTTTAACAACCTGAATTTTTAATTTGTGGACAAAAATTCAGGTGTATTCAATTTGTGTTTTAAAAGTACTAAAAACTAGTCAGTTAAATTAATGAGCTTTGTCTGGCGTGCCCTGGAGTTTATCGGATACCGTATACATGTGGCAGTGGGTATATCGGAACGACCAAGAGATCGGTCAACACAAGAATTAAAGAACATAAAGCTAACTGCCGCCTAGGACAGACTGACAAATGAGCTGTAGCGAAGCATACTTTATTAGGCACAGAACACCATATAAAATTCGAAAATGCTCAGGTTCTTGCTGATACCTCATCTTTCCATGCCAGACTATACAGGGACGCCATAGAGATACGTAAGCATACTTACATCTTTAATAGAATAGAAGAATCAATAAAGATCAATAATATAACAACCGCTTAATACCGACGAACCGGAAAAGGCTCCGCTCACCCAAGCTGCCTATAAATACTCGCTGCGTCTGCGTCTGCGTCTGCGCCGGGACACAGTAGTACGGAAGTAGTCTACCAGGAACCTTCTGAGGATATATCCACCACTGATCTCAATGAATTGCCAATGTTATCACCTGCGCGAAACAAAAGTTACATTTCATGGGCGAAAAAACGGGTTTGTTTGCAAGCAAATCGAGGGTAAACGCGTTTGGCGCCAAACAGACTATCCGCATTATCGGAAAGAATTTGTTGACGGTGTCCTGGTTTTGTGTTCGGAGTACGGTAGCTAATGAGCGTTACGATCTGACCGCGGGCGGAGGGTACGGGGTGCCGGTGTTTGTATTTTGCCATGTCTTCTAAATGCGCATGTTTGTTCCCCTTCTGTTTGTTTACTGCGCGAGTTCGTAAAGATCCGAAAAATGCTTCTTGCCACTGCGGATCTAAATGTAGGTTATCTATGGCAACCACTCGCGCTGGCGAAACGTCAAGGAAACAAAATCTTCGACGACGGCCGAATAGCCCAAAAAATGTAAGTTTAGTAATTGGCTTTATTTAATCAGCATTTCTAACAATCTTAAAATTTTTAGCATTTTTAAATAAGTAAGGCGTTAAAAATAAAAAAATATATTGTTCCAAATATGATGCTAATCTTTGGGAATATGAATCCTTAGGGATTTTAAGAAAAAAGTTTTAATAAACCTATATCTTAAATATCATTAGTTTTGAGATGGAGAGTGGTAAAAAGGTATATTTTTACCTCCTAAAGATTAGCATCTTATTCTAAAACACCCTGTATAGCTTATACCTGACCAAACAGGAGGTGATTTTTTAGATCCGAATATTTCCAAAACGGCTGCTTAAATCAACTTTTACCACGTATACTTTTTTATGTTTAAGAATTAGGATTCGTTTACTTTTGGACTAAGGCATGTGGGGCAAGATTGTCATATTTTAGCCTCAGGAATCTGCAGGACCTTTCTTACCGCACATTTTAGAGACACCCTGTATAAGGGAATACAAATTTTAAACTTAATGTTGGTTTGTACTTTCTTTCATGATTTAGCTAAGATGCAGGAGTAATTACAATTAAAAATTTATACTAAGCAACCGCCGTCCGGTGGTTTAATCTATTTACGTATATGAAAACCGCCTTTAATCTAAATAAATTTGTTATTCACGGCGATTTTTTCCTACTTTACAACAATAAAACAAATATTTATTATTATTATAAGGTTAGGTAAACTTTTACTATTATTCAGCAGTTTATAATAGTTTTTATAAACCGCCGAACAACGGCATCGACCGATGAAATAGGTAAAAACCGCCGGTAATAATAAATTAATTTAGATTTTTGGCAGTTTTATTTTTTAATTGAGCAAAACCGCCGGCGCGGCGGTCGTTTAGCCAGTGCCCCATAATAAAACCCAATTCAATATTGTTCTTAAAAGTGAAACCAGATGTAAGCTAATTAATTCCACGTATATTTTACTTTTCTGCATAGAATTTGAGCATATGCTCTCACCCTAACTATTAATCACTTTTTCTCCCAAAATGTAAGCCGGAGTATAACCCTAATGTTTACACAACACGCTTAAATTTCGCTGGCAACCATGATAAATTTTACCAAAAGTGCATAATGTCGGAGCAGATGGTTATTCTCATCACAATCGGCGATCGGGCAGACTTTTATCAAGGCTATTTTATTTCGACTTTGGTGTACAATTTCGTAAAGTAGTAATATTTTGGAATTAAAATAACCATACTACATACATATATGTTTTGTTGAATCATAATTCACAAGTTTATTATAATTCTTATTTATTAAAAATACCACCTGCTAAAGCGTAGATATGTAACAAAAGTTTTTAGATCAAGTTTTTGAATCACAGGCTACATTATTTTGTAAAGAAAGGTCTTATATTAAACTGCAATTAATTTTGCTAAATTAATAATTCTTATTCAACACATTTTTTATATCGCAAAAATTATTATACAGGGTGTTTTACTAATATTTAACAATAATTTTAAAAATAGTTGGCTTTTATATTTGTTAAAATAGAAAGTTATTTTGGTCCAAACTAATTTTAATTTATAAGACCAGTGGCAGCGTGGGACGCAACTTAGCTAATATTATTAACAAAAAAATGTACGCCACTGACTTTTTGGAACTTTTATATTTATTTCGAATGAAACACCAAAAAATACTTTAAAAATAAACTATATTACTTTTTTGGTGCAACTTTTGTTTAAACTATACACACTTCTATTTTGGCACTTTTTAAAACCAAAATGTAAATTTTATATTTCGAAAAACAATAGTTAAATCCAGATAAATAGTCAAGCAAAGTTTTATTTTTTAAAAGTAATTAAACTATTTTAATTAATATTAAAACACCATTAGGTAATGCTTTGGTAAACCTACTTTATTTTCTTAGGCTCTAAATTATAAGTTATTAAACCGGAACGGTATGCGGGATAAATTAATGATAAAAAAGTACTAAAAGCTGCTTTGTGTAAAAATTGCAAGTAGTTTGTTTTTTTTTTAAATATTTGCGTGAGCCACAACCTTAAATGTAAAAGTTGGTCAAGATGTCATTTCGCATAATTAAGAAATTTTTGCGTTGTAATAAATTTATGGTATAAATTGCTTAACATGATGATGTAACCGTAAACCATACTTTTATTATTGAAAATATTGTTTAAACGATATAAGAAGCCGTTAAGTTAGTTTATTTTTTCTGTATTTGTTTTAAGTTAATAAGTTATCATTAAGAAATATACGATTCTGCAGATTAAAAGAAATTAAAATTCTTGGACATCGTTGACAAAATTGGGGAAAGCTGGGTTGGACATTAAAAACTTGGCTCATTGGGTACCTTATAATAATTTGTATAAGGCATAACAATTAAAACAAATAAAATACTACAACCATATTTAACCAATTTTTGTTCAATATTTGGATAAAATCAAGTCCCAGTTTTTACAGCTAATATAAATCATAGGCGTACGTTAATGACCTGTCTAAATTTAAAATGTTTAGAACAATCATTTAAAATAAACGCAGTTTACAAGTAAATTTTACAAATACAATTTTAATCTCATCGTGTGATATTTTTTTAAGCCGTCGTTGTGTTAGTTCTGTCATATCTTCTTGGCAGATGTTAGTTTTGTTAATAAATCTTATTTTTAAACGATGCCATTTTAAAGAGTGTAAATTTTTAGTAATTTAATCTGATGATAATAAAAAATTTTATATGGCTACTATTTTACACGGATGGACAATCGTAATGACAATCACAGATATATTGTGAAAAGTTATATTGTTAAAGTTAAGACCATATTTATTTCATTTTGAAAGCGATGTCGCCAAATACACAAAAAATGATAAAGTAAACAAACCTTCTCGAAAGCACATAGCCTCTGACAGAGCCTGATTAAATATTTTTTAGATAAATAAATACAAACATTGCAAAAACACGTATCACGTACTTAAAAAACACCCTCTTATTTCGTCTCTGGCCTGCTATAAAACTGTGGTACTTGGCGTAATCGTCGGGTTGAATATTGCTGCAATAAATCATTGTTCACAAAAGGGTTTATTTGCTTTATCATTTTTATACCATTCTTTGCCGACTTGTAAGTTAATATCTGTAACACTAAAAACTAAATTGACAAATGTCATATCTGTACAACATATTTTTTAGTTTTAAGTAGGTAATTAAAAATATGTCACCATTATTACAATTTATTTTTAAATACTTACTAAGTATTATCATATTTTAAATTGATCTTAAATAAATTACTTATCAATTTCAACTCCTAAATATTGGTAACTTAAACGATGTAACAATAATTAATGACATATTACATGTATTAATCAAAACAATAATTAAGACTTATGTCGTCATCGGAAGTTGTTTTAAAGAATAAGATAACACAAGATGTACACTTGAATGAGTTGACGACCCCATCGGCTATAAATTATTTGTGGTCAATGACATTAATAATAATTACCATATACCATATTTAAATAATCTTAAAATAATTCTTAACGATAATAAAGTAAAAAGTTAATAACTTATTTTAGTTATAATGGGAATTCAAATTAAGTGACACAATGTTGAAACACGGTTAAACACCTGATAAAAATTGGTATTTAGATCAAAAATGGCGAATAATATTTATCGTATTTACAGAAATATCGATTTTGGGTTTTTGTCTCTGCTAGAAATAAGCGGTTATAATAACTTAAAGCCAAAATGAAACACAGCCAGCGTTTCGCGTAATTTATTACAGAATCAGCTAAATGGAGTCGTTCATAATAAATATGTGGAAAGGAGACAGTCTAACGCAAATGCCGGCATGTATAAATTTAGGATTGAGTATTCAAAAGTACTTGTTTTGTTATTCCATTACTGGCCGATATACTTTTACACATAGCTGATACGATATAAAGCGGAAAAAAATATAAGTTCTTGAATATTTAGTATAGACACAACAAATTCGACTTTGCACGTTTTACTTTAATGCAGAATTTTTAACGGGAGATCCACGATGACAGCCACCAAAACACATGGTACAAATTGTAGACCAAGCCTTTTTGTATATTTTATTTTTTTTTATTATTAAAAACGTATTTAAAAAATACTATACTAACTGCAACAAACGCAAGCAGAACTTGACTATAAAATGTTATTTTGCACTAAGATAGTTTAGAATTATTTCGATGAGGGCGCTAACAATGTTGACAATTCCCATAATTTTAAAAGTCAATTAATGATTTTTTTTATCTTTGGACAATCTACGAAGGTTAAAAGCCCTAATACTAATGTACTTTAGGTGTCTTAAGCGAGGTAAGAGGAAGTTTGTTGACACGGGACCTAAATACTTGAAAATTTAGGGGAAAGAAAAGACCTCCGCGGGCAGCAGATTCCACATACTAGAAACCCTAAGGATAAAAGAACAAACAAAGTGGAAAATTTGGGGCTTGTCCAGTTGGACCGTATGGGGATGCATACGTGCGGCACCACGAGAGTTTTTCTGTTGGGAACCGTTTTCAAGAAGAATTTGATTTTGAATATTTAGTATTATAGATTAGGGTAAAATTTAAAAAACCTTTAATAAAAATTTTTGAGTCAGGTTCCTCGTAAACAAAGAACTTTTTCTGTAGACTATATTGATAATATGTTAAGATGGTGGTAAAAAATAGATGTTTAAATTTACATCGACAATTTTCTTATTTTTTTTTTTTTTTAATTAACCCACTATGTTTTATTACTTTATCCTATGAAGCATTAAAAATAAAGATAAGTCTGTATAGGGATGACTTCTTTAAAACTACAGTTCTCAAATTATTAAAAATTTATTACGCATAAAGTACGGCTTTAGGGCTTGTCTTTCAGTTGGTCATGACGACGTGATGCAGCGTCATGGCCAACTTAATTGTACTTAGCCGTAATTAAAAGCATAAAAAATAGGTAGGTTATACATTTTTTGAAAACTTTAAATTTTTGAAATTAATTTACCTGTAGAAACTTACCCCAATTTTAAATGCTAAATAGAATAAGGTAATAATTCAAAAATGTTTATAATAAAAAAAATAAATTCTTGTTAAAGTTACTTTATAGCTTTACTTTTGACCACTTTATATTTATTGATGGTCATCATATCAATACAGTTCACTTACGAAGTTCTTCCTCTACGAGAAAGTAAACCCAGATTTATATTAGAGGCGTTTGTTTATATATAAAAAAATAATTTTATTTTAAAAATTGATATGAAGTGACGATTTAAAGCCTTTTTGTATTTTTTGCATAAACAAACTAAAGAGCAAAAAAAAAAGAAAAGGTTTTACTTGAAAGAAATGTATGAAACAAAGTAAAATTATCATTACAATTACATATAGTTCCTTTTACACAATTCCACCCAATTCCCCAAAAATTTATTAATTTCACATATTTTGATATAATTTCATCCAATTCCATCTGCTTGTACACCACAATTCCTCTTTGTTTTACCCCTCGCAAGTAAATACAATATATACAAGTAAATAATAATAGGATATTACAAATAGGGATGTTAACATAAACTTCCGCTATAATCAGAAAGGCCGGCACTAAGAAAATTTTTTAACCATATGCTACCCTGACAATGTTCTTCGAGAAATCTATCAATATATGTAGCATCTTTAACTTTAATTTTACGAATATAAAAAAATTCATAAAGTTATAATAATACCTATATCACACAGGATGTTGTTACCCCCACCCAATTTGTTTTTAGTTTTTAAGAAAGACCAATAAAAATTTACAGTACTATAATAGTATAAATTAGCATTTTTTGACATTATCTAAACCTCAAAATCACTTCCGGATCCTAACCGGAAGTACCATTAACTTTCCTATTTTAAATGCATATGCCAATTTTTTTCTATTATCGTAATCTTTACGATACTTAATTTTTTTAATCATATATCATACAGGATGTTTCTTTTAAAATGGCGTCCAGAGAATAATTTTAAACAAAATCAAGTACCCCCATTATTTCTGCCTTGATTTTTTTTTGCTTAGTAGGCTATTTTACATTTACAGGTATCATTATATTTTATTTTCTTTAATAAATCACTTAAATTTAGTTTTTAATGTAATTGATGGGTAAAGATTCAAAATATTTAAAACATTTTAAATGAAAACACCTTTATTTAATTTTATTTTTAAGTTACACACTAAAATTTATTTTTATTTAAACCTTTAATATCATAATATTAAAAAAAAATTATAGAGAATACGAATATAGAAAAAATAGGCACTTGCATTTAAAATAAGAAGGTTGATGGTACTTCCGGTTAAACTAGAAGTAATTTTAAGGTTTTGATTCTGTCAAAAAAATAATTTATGGTATTATAATCCTGTAAATTATTTATTAGTCTTTCTTAAAAACTAAAAAAAAATGGGGTGGAGGGGTTGTGTTACTGTCCTGTATTACCCGGTATAGATGCGGTATATAAATAACTGTAAAGACTTAACAAACATCTTTAAACATCTATGGCAATATTTGTATTTTACTAAAGCAACAAAAAACAAACAACGCCTTGAAAGTGTTTTTAGAATAAACAAATCTATTTTAACCGAAGTGTCATGCAGAAATACACAGATTACAAAATAAATGAATAAATGTACTGCTGAATATACTCCTAAAAGTCTAATGACCTGATATTCCATATTTTTAGCATCTCTATAAATAGCAACATATTTTGTAAGTTCAAGAACTCCTTTGGTAATAATGTGTGATATAACAGAAATAAGTTGTACTGCTACATTCTAAATTTATCTACATACCTTAAAATATTTTGTGTAAATTGCAATGTATATTTAAATCTTTTTTGGTCTTTAAAAAATAAAAATTTGTATAAATATAAAAAGAAGATAATTTTTCTTTAATCAAAAATTTACAAATAACATAGATCAAGCTATTAAAAAAATGTATTGGCAGCAATGATTTTAAATTTTTAAAACTAGTATTGAAAGAATAACCTCAGTTGCATCCCCCTGGCTTTTAAAAATGTATAAGAAGTAGTAGGTTTTAGCAAAAAAGTATTGATATTAGGTATTTTAAAATGTTTTGCACCCCCATTCATAAACATTAAATAGTAACTTTTTAAACTGCTAAATTATTATATTTTTGGTTAAAATTTAAATGTATTAATAATTAAATAAAAAAGTTGCCCAGGAAAAAAAATCTCGTATTTAAACATTTAATTATAATTTTAATGAAAGTCATTGTCTTTTTTAAACAATGAGATGAATATGAGACGGCAATGCGAGAAAGGCAAAAAACTGAATTTTATTATTTATTAGTACACTTTATACTTTGCCTTAGTTAACAGAAATTAATGAAAATAAATTATATAAACCCAAAAATGGGTATCGTAGTTAGGCTGTTCTTATTAAAATAATTTAAAATGTATAATTTTTTCATTCTATTTACTTCTAATATAATATTTTCTTTTGGCCTAAAAGACATAAAATAAAACTTAAGAAACGTTATTCTCTTTGAGAAATAAAAGGTAAAATATTTATAATACCAAATGGAGTGAAATTTTAATCTGAATCTGTTCTTTTTGTTGTCTTGAAGCTACGCACTGCCTACAAATTGATTGCACATTAACTGGTATTACTTCACACAAAAATTTGATGTCTTTTTGTGTTTTTGTTGGGGACAAATAATACATCTGTTTCGACTGCCCGAATTTTCCGCATCATCTCGATATGCATATTGCTCAGAAGTGTAACGTTAAAACGCGTGAGCAGGGGCGCAATTAAGGAGCGATCAAACAAAAGGTAATAAATCCATTTTAAACTTTTTTAAGCTTGATGCAGTACGCCTTAATTCAACGTAAAACCAAGCCAACCACGATGTCAGAATCTTTTAAAACGCAATAAATCCATTCAAGTAGGTCCTGCTCTTTTGGATTGCCTAGATTCTCTAAATTTAGATAAAATAAAATTACTTAGGCTATTTTGCAATGAATGTGGGGGCAGAACAAGAATTTGCATATCATCTATGCACTATATTACTGACTAAAAATTAAAGCCCCTCCAAATGTGGAAGAAGTAAGAGAAATTTACCCTGTTCGAGGTCACAGTTTTCTGCCGGCAGGCAGAGTTTTCGGGCATGTAGAAAAGTCTTTAAGAAAAATTTCTGTGGTTAAAACAAAAGATAAATACAAAAATATATATTCTAACTTTGGTGTTGTCAAAGAACTTGGCAATGACTGGAACTTGCTTGACATAAAAGGACTACTAATGACTTTGAAAAAATAGAGGATACTTCCGATTTAAAAAGAATTCAATTAAAAAAAAAAGAAAAAAAAAACATTTAGGGTTGTATCCTATCAGCATTGTAGATTTGAGGTGCTACATAAAACTCCAAAAATTTTAATAAAGCGAGGAAAAACTGACAAAAATTTACTTCTGGGCATGATGCCACTAACTAATTTTATTCCGGATAAGAAAAACCATTCCTCAGGCCTTTGTTACAAGAACATTTTGGTAAAGAATGGATGGAGGATCGAACATTATACTGGTACAAGGACCTTCTATGTTCAAAACCCCAAACCGTTGTTCGAGAAGGTGATGAAGACCAAGAATGTGATAATCTAGAGTTGGCTCATGGCGCTCATATTTAATTTTTTTGCAAGTTATTGTTATATCAATATTCATAATGTTTTTGTAATAGCAATACATAAGTTTTAAAATAAGATATTTACCTTTTTATTATTATCATTCGTACAAACCGTAATAAATCCAGTTAAAAATCAAACTAAATGTAATAAATCCAAATGAAGCAACAAAAACGTATTAAATTCATTTTGTTTTTAAAGATAATCCCTTTAATTAAATAAAATATTTGTTAAAATACATATGTTTAATATGATTTAATTATCCTGCTTATAATTCCAAAGTAGGGTTTTTCATTCTCAAAAACATTTTCGTTAGAACATTTTTGCTATTTACTCAAAATTTATCAAAGTGGAGTTATTACGTTTTGTTTGATCGCTCCTCAATTAGAGGGAGGCTAGAAGGGACTTAGCCCCCGAAAACGACAACTTCCCCCAAACTTATTATAAAATAAAAACATATTAGTGTTCAGCGGCTAGTTGCGCCGAAATTTTTTAATAAATGGTGTTGTTTTTTGTGTTATTTTTTGTTATAAGCATATACCCAACGAGGTTTTAGGAGGTTACCTAAAGATGTTTTTTTAATCTCAAAGTTATTATAAAATTAACAAAGCTGGGGGTCAATTTGACCTTTGCCCGCCTACTTTAGGGTTAAAACTGAAATTTGAAAAAATAAAAACAACGTACTTTTTATTTTATTTAAAGTATAAGGTTCACATATCGACTTAAAAATAAATTCTAAGTGTCCCTTTTAAACCCAATACTGTGTCCAAGATTTTGGCAGTTAAAATTGGCAAATCCCTTTTATTAAAAGTTTTGCATTCTTTAATTATTTTATTAATTTTAATGGTGAATATGAGCACGTAGCGAAATTGATATAAAAAAAACAAAGTTAAAGCTGCTATTTAGAGCGGCTGTTCTAAAAGATTTAATGGGCTTCTTGAAGAAAGCTTGTTTTCATAAACATTTAGATATTTACTGAGGAATTTACACTTGACATAAATGGTTTAGTGGCCTTATTGAATAATAAAATATCCAGCTAGTCCTAAATATTCCACTGCGTGAGTTCTTGCCTAAGAAAATTGTGCAGCTATTTGTGGCGCAATGAAAAACAGTGCAAAGTTGTACAAGCCACTTCTAGATAAAGATAACCCAATTTGTAAAAAAATATTTTAAAGAAATTAGTTATCCTAAAGAAAAATGTAAATCAAATAGTTTGGTGATATTAAAAAATTAGTGTCCTAACTTTTTACAAATAAAATTGAATTTTAATAGAAAACGTAGAAACATTACAACAAAGTAAAAAATGTGTTTAAGGTTATTAGCAATACTTACTTGGGGAAAATAATTTAAATATTTATTGTTTTTTTTTAACCACCCTAATCCTGTTTTGGTTACCTATTATAATAATTAAAAATTAACTGTTTTTACCTCAATAAATAATTAAATATGGGTACTACTGTCCTAAATTAGTACAAAATACTACGAACATAGGTCGGGGGTTGTTTCGTTTCCGTGATACAGGGCGTATACCTTGTTAAAAAACTATTGTTTTTTCAATATCCTTAAACCGATTTGGTTTAAATTTTGTACAGTTCTTTTAATAGTAAAGCGCTTATTAAGCATCAACTAGATTAAAAAAAATTGGGTACAGTGATGTCTTAGTCGACAACAGAGCTAATAATAATTAGTATTTACTCTTTTGTAGTGTTCTATTTTTTTTCCCGAATAAAAAATTCAAAGCCAAAGTCTTAAGGATTTTTTATTTTCCTGTTATCTATCTGCTGGCTTTGTTTTCGAGAAAAATTATAATTATTTATTTTAATAAAATTAGAAATCTTAACTTTTTGCTTTAAAATATGTTTGATAACTTTAAAGAAACCAACATATTTAATTAATAATAATTTTCGTATTTCTACACACGACATAATATGCCATGAGGTGGAGGAACATTTTAAGATAAATAGTTCTTAAAGTTATTTTTATTTTATTTTACTTGAAGTTAAAACAGGCACTTAATAATTTACGCTCATATTTTATACCAATTTCATTTGCAACACAAGTAGGATTTGAAACAAATTCAACACAATATTGTGAAACAATTTGCCCTAATAGGACTGTTTAATTTAAATATAGCTTTAAAAAAAAAATAAGTTTACACACTTTGATAAAAAAATATATTTTTTAATTTTTGTTTAAAATGTAAAATAAAAAACAAAAATTCTAATAAATTACATAATTTTCTTTTTATGGTAAAAACAAATATAGTTTAAAGCAAGAAATCAGGATTTTTAATTAAACTAAACTAATATAAAAAAAAACAGGATTCTTTAATGTCCTACAACTATTACTTCCTGAGATATGCTACCTATCCACCCTTAATAAATTCCCCTGCATATATATAAATTAAAGGAAAGACTTATCAGGTTTGCGGTCTGTATAAGTAAAAACTCCTTTTTCTTAATATACTTTATATTTCGCCATTGGTTATTCAGGAGAGTAAACTACAACACAGATGAAGAATAAAGCACATTACATAGAGTGTATAGATTTAAAAATATATATAAAAACTTTCAGATTTAGAGTTATAAAATTAAAAACTTTGGCACTTTAACCATGGTAACTTTAAAATTATACAGGAACAATATCTAAAATAATAAATCTCCAACGTATGTACACAAAATTCCTGAACAAAAAACACATACCTATCTCTTCCGTTTTTACATGAAAACACAAATACCTATATTTTTACGAAAAAAAGTAATAATACCCAACAGAACACTGATTTTTGTCAGATGATTGACAATGAGTCAATCATCTGACACCAGTTAGATAGCATTGAAAATGCTAAGTGTGATCTTGGCGAAACGTCTGCAAAATTCAGCAAGGAATACAAACGACCAACGGATATACTCCCGGAATGATCACTCTATATATATATATATCTTGTTGCAAAAACTATTTGGTTATTTCAGACCACAACTCGCTGCAACTGACAGGACTTATTCGAATAAGCAAACATTGTCTTTCTCTGTGCAAAACGTTCAAATCACTTTCAGTATTATTTATCCATACCATATTTGGCCTATTTCGTAACGGTATACCTAGTTCAAGCCGTTAGTGTCATCATTTTTAATCCAAGTATTGACGTTTTTCCAATACACAGGGTGTCTCAGGATAAGCAAATGGGAATCTCGCTTAACATACAGAACATAATATGAAAATAATATACCAAAAACCTTATTTTTTACATTCCTCCCTAATATTTGCCCTTCAAGACGCCGCTAAAAATTAGTTTATCTTGAATAACTCTTAGAGTTCTTCGTGTAATGTTAAAATGTTATTACTTGGTTTTTATTATTAAATATTTTAAATAGGTATCCGTCCTTCCCAAAGGGTTATTTTTGTCGCAAATTAATCAGCACCGAACAAGACTCGGAACAAGAGTACTTTTTCTAGGAGACTAAGGGTTCCGAACTAATTAAATCTTCGTTATACAGGTTGTAAGAATCATTTTCCTCTCTAATTAAATAGTTCTAAGCCAGTTCTAAAAATATAACAATATGTAAAAAGAACATATGTTTTACTTGTAAATAACTTCAAACTCTTAAAATCTTTGCTTAAGAAACAAAAAAAAAACAACTAAAATATTAGATTATTGGCTAAAAATTATTTTTTCAAATTTCTCGACACCTGTATTGTAAAAATACTTACCAAGGTTCCAAAGTATGTGCAGAATGTACCATCAGTGTTTGCAAGTTTGTGTCACCTGTCTGTATAGTAAAAGGCAGTATATTTTGGGCCAGATCCGTAGCCAGTGTTGCCATCTGCTAGATAATTACTATAAATATACCTGTTTTTAACAAAAAATGTCTCTGCAAAAAAAATTATATTTTTCAAATTTATTTGAAAATTAAAAAAGTTTTTTCTAAATTTTTTACCCTAAATATAAAAATTTTACTTTACTATTTTATGTTTAAAAAGTTTTTATTACCTTTGTTTTAATTAATATGGTGGCTTACGCCCTGGAATATTTTTTAAGTGTTTTTACATTTATTCAACTTGAATACTAAATTATTATTTTGAAAAACACCACAAAATTTCCTTGATCATAAAAAATAGAAGCAAGTGTTTCATAGAAAATGGCATCAGATAGCTTTACTAAAGGTTTAAGAGTGCAAAAGGTAAGCAAAATCTGAAAGCTGCTAAATTTATGTTGAAATAATAAGAAAAAAAAGCAAAATGTAAAAAAGCTAGGTATGCTTTAATATTTACTTGTAGCCTCCTATTTAATATTTTTAAATTTTAAATTAGGTCATATTTTTAGTCTAGAGCTACAACTGGCTTAATTTAAAAAATAAACATATTATTTTGAATGAATTAAAGCGATTTTACTGCAAGGATATATACCCGGATCCTGACTAGGAACCTCAAAGTTTACAAATATTTATTTCAATATGATATACACCTTAAATTTTTCATACAATACATACACTTAAACTTGTTTCGGAAAGCACAATTTCTTTCTTTGGTAAAAGGTACTTTGGACCAGTTTTTAGTGTTCTGACTTACCTAAGAATTTTAATTAATGTGCTTCTGCCAATAAAGTTTCGGGTCATGTTCCATTTTTTATGTAATTTTTTTCTAAAATGACGAATAAAAAATGCCTTTCTGCTGTTCACGGACCACACTGTATTTTTAATGCCGTTAATTTTAAGTTTTCAAAAACCTAAAAATACTTGTTTAAAAATGCCTTTTAAACCATATAGGTATATATATATATATATATATATATATATATATATATATACCTATTTTATAATTTTTGGAAATTTCGGTGTTTTACCCTTTAATCAAGTTAAATAACCAAATGGTATACAGTATTTTGCGCAAAAAAGTATACAGCAAATGAAAAACTTTTACATTTGCAATATACCACAAATAAAACCTTTGTTTTTTAAAGTTTGGCAACACTGAATGGACCAGTCTGGTTGCATTCTTCGATGCGAAGCACTCGCAAAATACACGTTGTGGTGCTAACTCAATATCTGATCGCGTTGGTTATTTAAATACATTAAAAGATTTTGTAAAGACAAAAAGTAAATAACTAGAAGTTATACTTAAAGAATAGTTATTTTTTATAAAAGTTCTGATGGTTTAAAACGTCAACAAAATGTGTATTCAGATGTAGCAAAATAATGGTCCACAGTTTCTAAAATCATTACAATAACAATCCTTCAATCAACAATTTTAGAAACTCTTCTTTCTTCTTTCTTTTTCAATAATAAAAAGGTCCCCACTCACATTATTCCACATTTCTCAATCTTCAGACGTTTTTTCCTACATTTTCTAAATAACGCCCTGTATGTCATACCTTTTCGCCCTTTATTCCACTATTGTCCGCCCCTGCATCGTTGCACCCTGGTGCCTTGCACCACTTGCACCATCCGGTGGGCACAGCCCTGCAATTATTATATACAGACTTGACGTTGTGCGTCTAATTTTTCTAAACGCTTGTGCGTATTTTTTTTGTAATAGCCATTATTCCCGGATAATTTTCCAATAATAATAGATATTAATTATACAAGGAAAAAAGCTTTAGATTTTAACTCGAGGTTGTGTTATCTCCCGACGCTAAATAAAGGGAAACAATAAACCAAGTGCTAAAATCTAAAATTTTTCGTGAATAATACACAGTTTTTTTGTGATTAAAAAGAACAACGACTTATTATTAAAAAATATAATATCAAAGTCAGAAAATTAATTATGTAAAAATTTAAATTTCAAACTGGTCGACTGGTATATTTGAAACACAATTAGATCTTGCATTACTATGGAAACCCTTAAGGAAGTTATTTAGTATGTGTCAATGTAATTTTGTAATTCCACAGATGAAAATTAAAAAGCATTTGTTTAGTAGTTATTTGGAATATTACACAGTTAAGAAACTTTTGACTGGACTCGTAATATAAGGAAAATGTATTGTATAATAAATGTTTCTAAAATTAAATACATATTTACCTCTACTTACGTGCATCTATGCCCGGAAAAAAGTGCTTACTTTTTCCCACGAAAAAAAGTAATTTTATGAAAAGTCACATTTTAGTACCTGTTACCAGAGATACCATGTCAATTTTCTCCCGTCACGAAAAAACGATTTTAATGTAGGCAAAAAAATATACCCAAAATACTGTTTTGATTCGAAAATTTGTAGCAGTATAACCGTTTCCAGAAGTTAAAATCTAAGTCATAAGATACTAAATATTTCAATTAACTTGTATATCAGCTGACGATTACTGATGTCATCCCTTAACTAATTAGCCTTGACTAATATGCCCCGATGTTTTTTTAATAGCCCCTAATATGACTTCTGTTTGTTGAATATTTATTTTTGTTCTCCTAACAACTTAAATTTATTTTTTTATTATTGATGACTGCTTTTAAGGAGACCGACTTGAGTTTTTGGTAATGCCTCTTCGGTTTCTAACTAGTAGAAATGCATTGTATGCTAATGTTGTTCTATTTATAGCGACTTCTATGTTTGCAATGGCTTCTAGGAAAAGATGTCATGTTAGGTTAAGATATTATTATGAAATAAACTTAAGCACCACAAAGGAAGTTATTGTTATTATTCCAAGGAAATAGTGTTAATAAATAATACCATTGTAATAAGATCGTTATATATGTATTATTTTATTATAATATTTAATTTTAATATTCAGATATCCCCAAGAAATACAATTTAAATTTAAACTTTAATTTTAGTTTAAGCATTATGACACAAATAAACATATATTACAATTTAAATGTTTATACTTCGATAGATTTTTAAAAAAATATCTTTAGTAAAAACAGTTTATGGCTTTTGCCATTCATCTCGAAGCTATAGTATTATTTTAGAATTTTCATAACTTTCTTTAACTCGTTTGCAATTTAACAGTCGCACCTGGGACAGGGGTGTCAGTTACTGACCCCACCGTAGTTGCAATATTTTTAGAATTTAACATGTTTTAAATATAGTTTTAGGACTTTTATACATGATCCTTTAGAAGTGTGTTCATTTATAAGCTTGTTGCAAATAGTGTCGGCTTAAACAACGTTTTTGAGATAGGTTGCATGGCAAGTATGGCTCACTAGTGAAGTGTTTGCAAGTAACAGCGGTCGTAATATAACCAGTGAATTACTAAAAAGAACCTTGCACTAGCTTATACTATCTTAAAAAATATATTACAGTAAATGAATCGTAAGGCCAAAAAAATAGGGCATATTTCTCTGTCTAATTTGCTTTTAGGAAAAACAAGACGTTAGCAAAGTATCTTTCAAAAAAAAGTTGTTCTTGTCTATTTCAGCTTCAGAATATAAAAATTAAGAACGATAGACTAAAAATAATTCAATTCTTTGTATAAGTCAACTCAAGCCTACATTGATACGTTTTATAAATGTATTAGGGCATACAGTTGCTGACGCGAATCTTGGAGATGCCCAATAGGTTTTTTTTTAATAAAATTCATAGTCATGTTTATATTTTTTTACATAGTATTAACATAGTATACACTCGATGATCCTAAAAGCAAATTGGGACAAAAAGTTTTAATATAACAATTAAGAACTGGACTATGTCCATTAAATATAAAAACCTACATTTTGATTTATTGTTATAAAATGATTTCCACTATTTTACCAAAATTATGAGGTTAGACGCTGATTTCCCACATCTAAGTGAAAAAAAACGGAGGTCAGACGCTGACCTCCCTGCTCAGGTTCTCTGGGTACACAAATATACCCCCAGGTAGCAGTCGCACCAGCTTATAAAAACTTTAGATGGGGTAATTGTGTGGTTTTTCCCATAGAATACTGTGGAGTTCTTAGTTGTTTTCCATGTTGGGCAGTTTTTGTATACTTTTTTTATCTGACCATCTTTAGGAATTTGATAGTAAACTAGCATTTTTGAATAAAACACCCTGTATATTGCTTCACCATTAGATATACCGGGTGCCTACGAAATTACTAGCAGGCCTATCATTTTCTTGGAAAGTGTTACAGGATTTTAAAATTTACAATATAATAACTTAAAAACCATAGGGTTTAGAGATAGTATATAATAAACAAAAAAGATTATATATAAGTGTTAGATAAGTTTAGCCTTAAGACTAAAGGTAGAAGTTTCCATTTGAATAATCTAGGATCTTTTCTGCCGAAAGTCAATTTCTGTTGCACTTCCGGTAAAGCAGGAAAATTTGTTTTTACGGTGATAGGATATAAGGTTTATTAAACATCTAACCATACATCTGACCAGAATTTCAAAATTTTATAACCCTTCTTAAGAAAACGATAGGCTTGCTAGTAATCTCGTGGTCACCCGGTAAATTTTAAAGAGCTTTAAGAAAATACCCCATTTAATATCTTCTATAGTTTTGGAAATATGGCTATCCAAATCTAAAAAATAGTAGATATAATGTCTATTTTATCTTTGACACTAAACTTAGCGCTTATAGCTAGAGCTGCGGATATAATAAAAATTTAACATAATTTTTAGATTTCGATGGGCATATTTTTAAAACTATAAGAGAAAGACATCAAATGTGGTATTTTCTTAAATCTATTTAAAATATTTATTTAATGACAAAGCAATTACAGGGTGTTTTATATAAAAATGCTAGTTTACTATTAAATTCCTGAGGATGGCCATATATCCGAAACTATTGAAAATTGAATATATCACATGTAGATTTTTTTTTAGGCTCTTTAATAGATCTTTTAAATGATGGTATAATATACAGTGTTTCATTTAAAAAAGTACATTTTTGTAATAAATTCCGATGCTTAATTGTTTTTGTGTTGGCAGCTCGTTAATGAGCGCAAAACAACTACAACTTTACTTATTCCACCGACCTTGTATCTCCAATAATAAAGAAGTTAGCGACATTGCCGACTTAAGTTTTATCACCCTGTATAATCAATAAACTATTGTTGCGACATAAAAACAATATTCACAAAATGCCTCATCTGAACAATATTTTTAAGCATTATTCATTTAGGCCATTAAGGTACAGTTAAGCACTGGGTACCTATGCACAAATAATACGCCTATGTAGGTACCTACTTGGGCATATAATAGCCAATATTACTTCTAATATAAAAGGAATTAGATACGGTACATTTAAGTGACAGTATAAACGCCATTGTTCTTAAATTGTATTATTATAAACAAAAATTTTGTTACGCATAAAACATGGCTAATATGTATACAACATTATAATCTTATGTCGGTTTGTTAAGTGTGACTAACAACATAAATGCACATAAGTGACGTTTGATTCCTATAGAACTGTCATGAAGTAAACTATCGGGAAAGTAAATGATTCATGGCTTAGTTTTAGGCGGCGCAGAGTGCAGCGATCTGTGGACAAAAACCAAATTTTCGTTTTTTTGCTTAGATTCTATTTTTAGTAAAAATAATAATTTCCTTAAATCATAAATT